>WEDG01003225.1:0-41204 GCA_017591395.1 Schistocephalus solidus | reverse complement strand
AAAAACTGCATGCTGAAAAATGAGTACTGAGTACTGTTGTAATTATTCGGTAGAAAATTACGGCTTCCTCAAATTTTATAATTAAAGGTGTATCTTGCGGTTTTATAAGATGTGATTGGCTGTCATATCAGCGCAAGAAGGAATATTTTGCTATTGTTTTCTATAAAATATATTTGAATATATAAGGACACCAAAAAAATCAATAAAAAAATTATGTTTCTTCAGGAAACATTTTTATCGAGTGTGGTATTTCCAGGCGACCAATAAGACTTCCATTCAAAAGCCAGCATCATGGCGTGTCTGGAATAGTAGGGGGGCGCTTCGCACGATGATCGATTTTCCATTTCCATTTAATCAATCTTTTTTATTAGAAAGCGCATTTTGGAATTTCAGTTAACATTTCATGAGATAGGTTACTGATGATCGGCCGCTGCAGCCTGTAAACACGGTGTTTCCACCACCTTTATTTATGACAATCAGACGAGAATCCCAATCGTCCGAAATTAAAATTCCTGTTGCAACCGCCACATCTTCTCTTCCACTGCTTTTGCGAGCTGGGATTTTTGCAAGTTCACTTAAGCAGAAAGGCTTAAATCGGCAAAAAACGCAGCAGAACAGACTTTTGCGGTCAGACAAGCAGACTGTGACAATGTTCAAACTGTCATCTTTCGACGCATCTGGAATGGGGTAGTCAAATGGTATTAACCTTGTGCTCTTTGGACTTAGTTAATTGCGCCTTCATATTTTGGTTCGAGTCGCCTTTGTTTTCGATGTCCAAGCCTTCCAGGAACTGTATAAAACTGAGTAAATGCAAACTCGAGCGAATGCACCATGCATACAGGCACTTCAACGCAACCACAGGCGTCTGCCCTTGGCAGCACGCGCCATAGTCTCCCCAATGTTCACTGCTGCCTATGCGAGAACAACTGATGGCTCTGCGGTGAGTAAATACTTTCTTCTGCTGTCTTGCTGTCCCCTGCCAAAATTCCATGTTCCAGTTCTAATGCCGTTTATTGTGGCCAAACTGGGAAATCTGTCTCAACCTGCCTACACGAACATCAGTTGGCGGTTAGAAGACGAGACCATTTATCCCAAGTGGCTATGCATACACTGGAAACCGGACATAAATTTGCATGGGAGAATACACGGATTGTTGGCATCTGCCCAATCAGAAAAGGCCGTGAATTCCTGGAAGCAATGCACTCAGATGAGGCATGCATCAACCGGCATATCGATTTGGATGCCACATACAAAAATCGTTAAAGAAAAAAATTCAAACGCCCAAAACCAATCACGACGGGATGACGAAATACACTCAAAGCCTATTGGTTCGGATTTTGCCCAATCTCAGAATCCTTTGTTTAACATGGTTAGTTGATTTATTGTTCCTGTACACTGCCCGTAGTCTAAAGACGAGCTCGGGGACCAGTCTCGAAAATTTACGCATTAAAGTTTCGATTTTTTCCCAAAGAATTTCGTCTTTTCTATTGAATATCTTTGGATGCCTGTTTTTCAATATATATATATATATATATATATATATATATATATATAGAATGGAACCGACAAAGACAAGGGAGACCGGAATGGCCATTTCTGGCTTATTAGCCGTCATCAGCCCGTCATACCCAATCTAAAGTGTGGCACACCGGGATTCGAACCCGCGACCTTTGGTATTTGAGTCGAACGCTCTACCATTTTGAGCCACGGGCTCGTTGTTTTCGTCGTAGTTGTGATCGGGAATATGATGATGATATTGTGGGGCTCACCGATCTCGCTTAAGGAACATGCATGTTCCGTTGTGCCCTGGAGCTCAGACTAGAGCCCTCGCAGGCAGTCGCATATATATATATATATATATATATATATATATATGTATATATATATATATATATATATGATAGTGTCGGGCTCACCGATCTGCTTAAGGAACATGTATGTTCCGTTGTGCCCTGGAGCTCAGACTAGAGCCCTCACAGGCGGTCGCATAGCGACGTGTAGCATATGATGAAATTGAACCGACAAAGACAAGGGAGACCGGAATGGCCATTTCTGGCTTATTAGCCGTCATCAGCCAGTCATACCCAATCTCAAGTGTGGACCACCTGGGATTCGAACCCACGACCTTTGGTAATTAAGTCGAACGCTCTCCCATTGAGCCATGGGCTCGTTGCTTTGTCGGTTACGATTGGGAATATGATGATAGTTTGTGGCTCACCGATCTGCTTAAGGATTATGTATGTTCCATTTTGCCCTGGAGCTCAGAGTAGAGCTCTCGCACGCGGTCGCATAGCGATGTGTAGCACATGTTGTTTAGGTGGAATCGATTAAGATAAATGAGACCGGAATGGCCATTTCTTGCTTATTAGCCGTCATCAGTTTCTCATACCCAATCCCAGGTGATGAACCACCGGAGGGTCGATAAAGAAGGTTCATCTGATAAATCGAGTTTTACTCGTGAATTTTCAAGCAGGTTACAGTTGCCCGTCGTCAGACAAAATGAAAAGTGGAAAATTGGGATTATCACACCAGAGAGCTTGGCGAACGCAGACAGACAGACGTCAGTAGGGCGGGGGACGAGAAACATGTTACCATAAATGTCTAGAGTGACGAGATGTGTTCAAGTTTCGAGTGTGGTTCACGCGTCGGCGGGGGGAAGGATAACACATCCTTGGATTTCCACTTGGTCAAACATGGATAAGCTATTGTTGTTTAATTTTGACGCGAGTCAGTGGGCCGTGCACGTAGACCTTCGTAATATTCATCCAGATCGACATGGCGGTCGATGCTGTTTGTATTGGAGTGCCCAGCTTCGAGGAATTTTCGTGCCTGCTGGGTGTTAGCCATGGTGACTACTTCTGTTGCGTCCCAATTAAAGCGATGGTCACAGTCCACGGTGTAAGCGAACACGAGGGACAATTGATCGCGTCGGTGGATGGCCAGTTTATGTGGGTCCCAAGTTGTCGACCCGTATGGCCTACGTAAGCGCTATAGCAATTTTCACATGGAATGCGGGAAATGACATTCGTTTGCTGATCTTTTACTGTGGGGTCTTTAATTTGCGATAGTGCTGCGCGCAGGGAAGACGCCGGCTTGTGGGCAATAGAGATGCCAAATAGATTTAATTGTCTGGCGAACGCTTTGGAAATTCCTTGCATGTAGGGCAGGCAGTAGAATTTCTGCGACACTGTTTCTCCATTAGACTACACTTTGTGGTTGTCTCTGACGTCTGAGACAGTTTTTTTCACAAAACTGACCGGGTATCCATTAAATCAGAATAAGCGATACAAGTAAGCAAGTTCCTTCTTTAAAAGGTCGTCACTGCTACAATAGCGAAAATTCCGGTGAAAATGATTTCGGACGCAGCTCTTTTTGTGGTTCGCTGGATGGTTGCTGTCATAGTTAAGGATGATGTCAGCATTTGAGCCTTTGTGGTTTACGCTCGTCTTCAGGCCACCATTATTGAGTTTTCGAATACTCACGTCTAGAAACGGGAGGATATTTCCCGTTGCCTCTTCGCGAGTAAATGGGATAGCTGGGAAAATGTTATTCAGACTGATGCAGCTGATCAACCTCGCAGGTTTTCATGATAATAAAGGTATCATCTGCATATCGGAGCCACAGTTTTGGTTGGAAAGTTCGCATTACATCCTCCTATAATTGTTGTTATACGAGTTCCGCGAGGAGACCCGATATCGGCGAGCCCATTTGAGTGCCCTTAACCTCTTAATAATATTTCCCAGCGAATTAGCAATAATTCTTCAGCCAGAGTTTAAACATATCCGAAAGCGTTGCAATGGAATATTGACAGGATTCTTGTAAGCGTCGAGCTACACTCAATTGCCAGGTCATGCAATACATGCATCAGGACTTACGTTGACACCTTGGATCTCTTAAAGGAAAGCCTCAGAATTTTTGACGCTTTATTGCCATCCATCAGTCAGATGCTTCAGGTACCTGTATAAACTTTTGGCAAGGTTGTACTCGGGCGATCTAATGAGAGATATTAGGATTCTCATTGGCACTTCTGGTTTGTGCACCCTTGGAAGGCCATACCCATGTGCTATACGGGGGTCACTGAGAATCATAAATCTAAACTCATCAGGAATTCTGAGGTTAAGTCGGGTGAGCTCATTCACTTTCTTCTTCAAGGCTGCGGCCTGCTTTTCGTTAGATCCTCAGCGAGCGGTATGTAGGATTCTTGGTCATTGAAGATTTGATTAGCTTTTATGCCGTTATTAATCTTTTCCTTAATGACAGTCGTGCCACCTTTGTCAGCCGTTACAATAATATGCTGTCATCAGTCTTGAGAGATCGTAATCCTATTTCTTCGTCAATCGATAAGACTTGGCGGTGTTTCGTTTGCCGAAGGAGGCCACTGGTGCAGCTGGGTATGTCTGTGCGCGTCTTCAGGGACAGCAGGTGTCAGGAGGAGAGATTTGAGGCTCGCGAGGAAGTTTGCAGTTGTGACATCGGTATGACTAACTTTTGTTCCTTTGGATAGTAGGCTAATTTCAGCGAATATGAGACTCCTTTTCAAGAGGTTAAAAACTCTCGTAGACGTTGTTCTCGCTGGTAGGATATGACGGAGAAGGGATTGCAGCTTCATCTGAATTTTGACCCATTTCTTTATTCTGGCGTCTATGGTGGTGGTATTTATTCGTTGTTGCTCATCTCCGTCAGGAATTAAGCAATAGCACTGGCTTTTAAGTTCGGATATTGTTGTTTCTAAACGATTGTGGACATCGGACAAGTAACCTACTGGTATTGTTCGACAGTGTGGGCTTGAAGCGAAGAGAATTAGGAAAAATGCTATGATCCCGACAGTGGTGAAGAAACGCTAGTTGCTGTGCGAATTTCTCCCAACTTCTGGTAAGAGTAAGAGTTTGACGCCCAAAAATATGTTGAATAACTGAGGTAGTATGCATTGCGAGATGATAATGGAGAAAAACGTTTCGTCGGAAAACAGCATCAACCGCCATGTCGATCTGGATGCACATTACGAAGGTCTACATGCAAGGCTCACTGACTCGCGTAGACCTTAAACCAACAATAGCTTAGCCTAGTGGAAATCCACGAATGCGGTATCCTTCCCCACCCCCGCCGACGCATGAACCACAACCAGGACTTTAACACCTCCCGTCTCTCCCAACCTTTATCGTAACTCGTTTCTTGCCCCCACGGACGTCTGTCGGTCTGCCTCCCCCAAAGCTCTCTAGTGTGATAATCCTGATTCCCTTTTTCATTTCGTCTGACGACGGGCCAGTGTAACCTGCTTGAAAATTCACGAGTAAAAATCGATTTTTCTGATGAACCCTTATTTCTCCATTATCATCTTGGAATGCATACTACGTCATATACGTCATACTACGTATATATATATATATATATATATATATATATATATATATGGATTTCGCTCAGTTTCTGTCTCATCAAATCATTGATAGGAGCTCATGCTAGAGATTTTCTTACGACGACATTTCAAAGTCTGGTTTGGAAAAAAGTATTATGCAAAGGAAATCCAACACCTGAGGTTGCAGGTAAGGCAGGGTTGATGGTTGGTCTCGTTTTGTTCGTCACAGGCTGGTTAAACCAAATTCTTGGAAGTAGTTATCTTTTCCTTTGGATAACGGCAAACGAAAACTGTATAGAACGTGTCATTTGTAGACTGTAGTAATAGATATCACTAGCAAATTGATAATAGGGTTTTTGTTCCGCGAGCTTTATTAAATAACATCAGCAGTTACGGAAACTGGGTTAGAGGAAGACACACATAAAACCTTTGCCAGGGTCTATTGGATTTTCAAAGTGGGACAATCTTGGTGCAACTTAATATCGTCTGTATTTTTGATCAAAAGTACTCATAAGTTTACCAGCGTTGTAGTCCCTCTAACAGCAAGAAAACCCGAAGTTTATTGAGACTTAGGCGCGTCATGCTTTTACTTTTGTCGACGCTCTCGCTTAAAAATCGGCTCATTTTGCTGTGCGTTTTAAATCCGGTAATAGAAATAAACTGGGAACTATATGAACTTTTATTTTGTTTTCCAAAGTCCCCTAACAGACTCTGCCGAGGGCATAAGTGATAACTAAATACGCCGAATTGCTGTTTGTCAGTACTCGTGTAACTCGTAATTCGAAAAGTTACCCTATAGTAAATCTTCATATTTAGCAGGAAAAATGGACGATTAAGTCGTCCGATCATAAAAAAGGGACTATTATCTCTTTCGGCGATTTTGAAAGAGAACCTTTTAAGGTAAAAAAAACAACACAGTGTTGGACATAAATCTGTTACGTAGATGCTCATTCGATGATTGCAGATAATGGATTTAAGATAAAATTCGTCGAGCACCACCTACTTTATGCATCAATCGGTGAAACTGTTCGCTGAAGCAAAGGATAGAAATCGGATCTGTTTTGTGCAGTGCACCATCGTTCGAGATGAGTGAACAAGTTGGTTTTAGAGACATTTGCCCCAACTTCGACCCCTTTCCAGTTTCTTCTCCTTGCCATGGTGCCTCCGAGGAGTACGCCTCCTTTGTATGCAGGTTATTTGTCTACCGTGGCCTCCCACTAACGGAGATCTGGCATGCCTTTCAATACTGTCCAGTATTGCGTCTCCAAACGTTACATAACTACCCTCCAGTTTCCTTTGCGCTGTACGAAAGTATTGCACTATAATTCATCCACGGACGAACTGGACTTGTCTAGAGTATATAATGATAAATCTTTTTGCGCGCACTAAGCATATCTCCATTCGATTGGCTTTCTACATTCCAGGACAGCACTTCCAGCGTACCGCCTGACCGTCCAAACAATTTTGTTCGGCAAACGAATGAATCTACGAAAACGGATACCATCCCCGACTGGGTGCCTATTGCGGGTGCTGCCGTCGCTTCGTTTGTGGTTGGCGTCGGTGCAGCGCTCATAGGGTATATGGTATTCTGTTTTTTCTTATTATTTCATTCACGCCCTACTTTTTAATCGTATGCATATACCAACTGCCACTACGTCGATGTATAAAAGTGCCCACTATTCGCTATTTTGTGACATTTTTGTCGAATTCGCTGAAACCAAACCACATATATCTTCAACTATTTCTCGTCTGCTTTGATCGTAACTAGTAGTTTTATTGATATTTTACACGTTATTGACTATGGTTCTTTTCATCAGATAAAGGTATTGATTTGGAAGATGGCCCAGACTCTTCAATAGGCCATTTCAAGGGAGCTGCTGTGGAGTCTGATTATATATAAACTGTGTGCTTATGCGGGCGTAGATTGAATTGATGGTTAATTTTTGTAGACGTGAGCAGTCATTCTTATATGGCAAAGACGTTATACCGTACTTCCGACATAGATACTAGCTAAAAGCCCAGACACGTGTTTCGCCGATGTTTCTGCTGCTGTGTGACACAGTAACGAGGGGTTCGGCTCCTCAGTGGGTCCCCCAGCGTTCTCTATGCGGTTTCTGGTATATGGACTCCAGAGAATAATCGGGTAAATAATTTCTGAAATTATTAAGTGCAGGACATGGAGTCAGGTGCTTCGGACATGACTTTTTAGGGTCAGACCCGAAATTTCAATGAACATTTGGGTCGAAGACAATCAACCACTGTGGAATAACCACGTAATGCCCATTCTACAAACAAGTAGTACTACAAGTAGTATGAATCTTATATGGCAAAGACGTTATACCGTACTTCCGACATAGATACTAGCTAAAAGCCCAGACACGTGTTTCGCCGATGTTTCTGCTGCTGTGTGACACAGCAACGAGGGGTTCGGCTCCTTAGTGGGTCCCCCAGCGTTCTCTATGCGGTTTCTGGTATATGGACTCCAGAGAATAATCGGCTAGTTGAATCGATCTGCTTGGGTTCAGATCCGCGATTTGGAGTCGTATATATCACAAAGTAGGAGTGGGTTTATTTGCGGTGGTTAGAAAAATTTATAAATCTGGACTGTACCCTCCGAGGGTTGTCGCTTTTTTGCCTGTCATGTCTTGTCACTACACCTTCGTGGACTTCTTCCAAATTAACCTAAGTTTTGTATTTCGCTTTAGCTCCTCCATCGCACGCAAGTCAAAGAAGTGAGGCCACTGCAAGGCTATCATAATGTCTTTCTGAGATGATTTTTTTGGTTCTACTTTAATGCCCATTTGGTGGCATTCATCTCCCCATCTCTATAACAGGCATCTTCGCCATTCCGAACATTATTGTGTGATCTTTAAGGCCTAAGCCGTTTTTAAGAAAGAATACATATAACTTAAATTGAACGTTTTTTCCTTCGTTTTAGCCGTTTTTAAAAAATGAGCCCTTGGGCTCTCAAAAATTTCGTCACTACAATGGGTAACCTATTTGGCGAAATTTTAGCCGAAACTGGGATATCTGTTTTCAATTATAAGGGACTACTTAGGTGGACTCGTGATATTGATTATAATAAAACATAATCCCAAGATATTTCAGTCACTTCAGAATTCCGGCGGTCGAATATGCCTGTTCAGCCGCCTTAAAAATCGCACCAGCTGAGATGATTACTCAAATAGTATGCATATTCTAATTAATTTTCGATGCTTTTATATATGTTAATATATTTTATAGGAAAAATGCACAAAAAATCCTTTTTTGCACCCCTTTGGTGGAAAATTGCGTCATCGAGTTTATAAAATGACAAGGGGTAGCTTTCGATGATAAAAAATCGTTACCTCCCGATAACGTTGAAACCGGCCTACAAGTTCAATTCCGTTTTGGGTTTACTAACTACAATCTGTATACCGCTTATGTAATGCAAATCATCTACTACTCTGTGCTGTTGAAAACATACTCTCTAGCGCTCGCGAAATCTTGCAGTGGATGTGGACCGTGTTTTACACTTCTAGAAAAGCATTTATCTTCACACAAAACGATTCTATTTGAAGGAACCTTTCACGGTCTTAAAAAGCACAGAATTACAGTTTTTAGACAAAGAATGATCTTCGAAGAAGTGAGTTGCTACCGAACAAGTACAATGAGGACATTTTTGTGCATGTTTTCTGCTAAGTATATTTACCTTTATAAAGGCATCAAAAATCAATGGGAAAAATGAACACTACTGAAGTAGTCATTTCACTTAGTGTGAATTTTGCAATGCAGTCAATCCAGCATCCTGACGTAACTGGATTGTCTTGAACTTTAATTAATACTACATTCCCACCTTATTTTATCCCTTCTAATCGCTAACATGTTTCAGAATTTCGGTTAACATTTTATCAGATACATCACCTACCCTACGCGTAACGCAGGCTAAGAGCGACCTTCGGTTCACTTCGTCGCGAAACCAACTTTCTTGCATGATATCATCTCTTCCAGATTCTAAAACTTGCCAGAGGCGCCTTTATCTATTCCGAATGTTGAACTCCGATTTAAGGTTTCTAGTTTCTATCAATGAGAAAGCAGTTGGGATCCATGCTAATGTATGCCTTAATCTCATTCACTGTCTGTCGAATAAAACCCTAAGTCCACTTCATCGGCCCCTGTGGTGCAGAGCCATATCCTAACACCAGGTGGACTGCAGTTTAGGTGGTGAAAATGAAAGCTTCAAGTAACGATTATCGACATCGCATGATTGGCTCTTAAGTCACTTACTCAAACCATGTCTTCTCTAAAAATGGACAACTCATTGGTAGTGGATAGCTTCTGTAGGCTCAGTCTCACCGATGTATTTCGAATCACAAGTTGAAAATATGTATTTGCCTTTTTTCGGGGCTCGAGTCATGGGACCACGCAAGCGATCGCATGGCAACTAGCAGTCAGGGATAGACGAAACTCACCGACAAGGATAAAGAACACTAGAATGGTCATTTCCGGCTTGTTTATCGTCAGCTCATGTGTCTGCGTAGGCCCATGCAATATGTGAATGTACGGGAGCAGTGAGGGCAGTTTAGGCGGGCGCGGTGACTGCGTCGGAGACCCAAGCCCTTGTTCGCCAGTCTCCGTGTAATGGATTCGCAGATGACCGAATAGGCTGATGCGTGAGGTGAAGTTGCGGGCGCAGTGTGGGCAGGAGAGGTCGGGAGGGGCTGGATGATTGTAGTCTATAGTAGTGGTGGTGGGTGTACGTGGGGTATCGGTGTTGTGGCCCTTGCGGCGAAATCCTCTGTCATAGACGCACTTGACCCAATAGGTCCATGATGTTACCGAATGCGCGAGCGCGGTGAGGGCAATGGAAGCGGTGATCTCTACTGTGTTTTTGGTGTCCCAGGCACTATTTCGCTAATTTCTGTGCGATGGATTCTCAAGTGACCAATCAGGCCGATGCGTGAGGTGAATGTACGCTCGCGATAAGGAAAGTTTACAACCAAGCCCTCGTCCCTGGTAATGGGGGCGATGGTGGTGGTCGTGGAGGTAGCAGTTGGTGGGGAGTCGGAGGTGTTTTCTTTGGTGTAGGTAGTGGGGTAAGTGATGCCAGTGGTGATCGAGGCTGGGGTTGTAGGAGGGAGGGTGGTAGCAGTGATCGAGGGAGGCGGGACATCAGTAGTTTTATGACCGGTGATGGGGGGGTTGTCGTTATTGTGGGGTTGTAAGCAGGGTTGGCAGAGGTTTTCGCTGACGAAGAAGTTACTGTTGTCGGATTGTTGTATTGCGCCCGTTTGGGTAGTCGCTCGTCGTCCATCCTCTCGAAATGGCTGCTCCAGCGCAGTTGTCTCTGGTGCGCGTAGATGCTGAGGAGGCCTTTCCTTCCAAAACTTCTGAGTCCGGGAGCTGGTTCTGCCATCTCAGCTTTAGTATCCGCCCGAGACAGCTGAGACGGAAGTGGTTGAGCTTCCGCAATCAGAATGGGCTAGTGAACGCCATATTGCATGACTGCATATTACCAAGCCTAGCTGACAGACGGTGGGCCCGGTACTTGTGGATAGGGCGAGTGAATTCAATACTGACCGATTCGCTGAACCGCGGGAACGCATACATAGGTGGTTGAGGCATCATCTGCTGCTGATGTCTAATACGCCAAAAATGTTCACAAGCGTCTTTTATTTTTGCCGACCACCTTAAGGCTGTGATACCCGGAATTAGGTCGAGACTCCGGCAAAACCCAATCCACCGTGTCCCGTCCTGTATTTAGGACAAGTTGGTGAATGCACTCATGCGGCTTGAAGTCTCCTGCGTCTGCTTCCGTTAGTTCCTCTTGAACGAGCCGGAGGCCGGATCTGTGTTGTCGTGTAATGCAGTGGAGGCGAAGACAGATTTTATTGTAAATTCAGATCAAAACATTCCCGACTGTTACTCGATAAAAGAAAACGGAAATCGGTTTGCTGTTAGTATTGCAAGTTAAGACGACTGTCTCCAGGTAAATGCCTAGGCTTCGAAACTGTGGTCTAATTTAACTCTGGGCTCTATTACTTCTTCGCAGATTAGACTTCTAGGGATGTTATGCCAATTGTGCTTCAAAGCTCTAGTCGGTGACGCGCAATTTTTATGATCTTCATGGGACTAAAAACAACCCGATGGACAGAATTTTAACTGCTACTGTGAGGAGTGTCCTCGTCATTGGCAGATTTTCAATGAGTAAGGAGATAATGCATACTTCATCTGTTCAAAATCTAACGCAGATCACCCAAGGATCTCAAAAAATGTCTATGGGATGTTCTGGAGAATGAGTCAGAGGGAGCGGTGTGGATAGTTTCCCATTTATTTGCGCGCAACTAGCTCAAAGTCTGACAAGATTCCCCACACGAAACTTCCACCTCATTCCCTTACCGAAATTTATCCCTCACCTATGTAACCTCTTTCGTATGAATGCCCATTAGAAATCGTGCCGGGTGAGGTTCATTTCGATTTGACCAAGAGAACAGTATACACAGGGGAGCAGTGGAATGATTATGGCTAGGTCTCGCTCCATCGCAGCGTCCTGTTGCACCTAAGCGGAGGCTGACTGACTCCGAATCTCCCTTTAGAACGAATTGTTACCTATGTGCTTGGAGCTCTTGTATGCCTAGTGATTGCGGTTATTCGTGCACGCGCAAATTCTTGCATTTTCCTAGCGCTCTCTTGCGAGACTGGGTAGAAGCCGTGTCTTGTGTCCGCTGCGTTATTTGCTCCCCTTTTTAACTAAGTCTAATTTTTGAGTACAATTTAAAAGGTGTTTCGTGATTTCTTGTCCACTAGCTTAAGAAGGATGCTCCTTTTGATCATGTGCAGTTAACCGCAAGTTCGTTTAAAACGGGGTAAGTTTGGGGTATTCGGAGTCGGCTTAGTATCACAGATTTATAGTTATCTGGCTTAGACGCTGACCAAATGCCTGCTAAAAGGATACGTTATGCGACTTGACCACAACGCACAGAGTCGTCATGCGGTTGGCGAATGACCCCTTGTCTATCGCACTATTAGGTAAATACTGCGTGGGTTGACAAATCATTTCCGTCGAGAACTGACGGAAGATGTGATGGCGGTAGCCGAAAAAGTAGCCAATAGGGCTTCTGTGCGCTGACGTTCATTGCTCGTGCCATAGAACACGAAGTCACGTGAAAGCGGCGTTTCGCCGATCGGATTGGAGTAAGAAGCACAAAGTTGTGTTTGAGAGTTCCGAGATAGGCCCCGTAGGCATTTGTGCGGTGATAACAATTCGTAATGTGGTAGGAATACGAAAAATGACGAGGAAAGGGAATGTAAATAAGTGTGGGCAGTCTGCGATAACCCGGGCTTTGGATTGGGGAATTTGATTGACATTATGATCCACTTTCACACTTGAACCTAGAGACACACAGCCTTACCGAGGATGATTGGTGCCACAGATGCCGTTGCACTAAGCCTCCTACTTCATATTTAATTCAGAGATTCCCGTGGTTTCTTTGAAAGAAAACATTGTGCAAAGCTTTGGGTCCTGAACAAAGGCTTGCTGCCCACCGTAGTAGCTACGCATGATCTTATTCTGCGACTATATGCTCGTAAGGGGTGATTTTAACCATCTCATCGACAGAGGGAAAGCTTCAAAAAAATGGAAGCATTCTGGGAGTATGGGGACTACAAGGTTTTTGGTCAACCGTCTGATGTCCAACAAAATAACTTCCTAGACGGCCGTGATTGGCTATGAATTGAATATTTTCTAAAGGTTTTTCCCCTGAAGGCAGAGCGACAGAGAGATGCGCATACTATTTCCAAGCGAAGCAGTGCAGTACCACAGACTCACCCATACTACTGCGTCCTTTTGAGCGAAAATGGAAAAGATTTTCAAATCGCTAGCAATGCGCTTTGTGTTGGCCTATAGTTTGTTGCAGCTACTAAAGTAGCTGATGTGCCTTATCTGCTAAAAACCAGGGTCAAGCTCTACTTCGGCAGGGACAGCAAGACAGCAGAAGAAAGTATTTACTCACCGCAGAGCCATCAGTTGTTCTCGCATAGGCAGCAGTGAACATTGGGGAGACTATGGCGCGTGCTGCCAAGGGCAGACGCCTGTGGTTGCGTTGAAGTGCCTGTATGCATGGTGCATTCGCTCGAGTTTGCATTTACTCAGTTTTATACAGTTCCTGGAAGGCTTGGACATCGAAAACAAAGGCGACTCGAACCAAAATATGAAGGCGCAATTAACTAAGTCCAAAGAGCACAAGGTTAATACCATTTGACTACCCCTATTCCAGATGCGTCGAAAGATGACAGTTTGAACATTGTCACAGTCTGCTTGTCTGACCGCAAAAGTCTGTTCTGCTGCGTTTTTTTGCCGATTTAAGCCTTTCTGCTTAAGTGAACTTGCAAAAATCCCAGCTCGCAAAAGCAGTGGAAGAGAAGATGTGGCGGTTGCAACAGGAATTTTAATTTCGGACGATTGGGATTCTCGTCTGAACCCCTTATAAGAGATGGTCATAAATAAAGGTGGTGGAAACACCGTGTTTACAGGCTGCAGCGGCCGATCATCAGTAACCTATCTCATGAAATGTTAACTGAAATTCCAAAATGCGCTTTCTAATAAAAAAGATTGATTAAATGGAAATGGAAAATCGATCATCGTGCGAAGCGCCCCCCTACTATTCCAGACACGCCATGATGCTGGCTTTTGAATGGAAGTCTTATTGGTCGCCTGCAAATACCGCACTCGATAAAAATGTTTCCTGAAGAAACATAATTTTTATTGATTTTTGGCGTCCTTATATATTCAAATATATTTTATAGAAAACAAAAGCAAAAATATTCCTTCTTGCGCTGATATGACAGCCAATCACATCTTATAAAACCGCAAGATACACCTTTAATTATAAAATTTGAAGAAGCCGTAATTTTCTACCAAATAATTACAACAGTACTCAGTACTCCTTTTTTCAGCATGCAGTTTTTGTAGGCAGCCGGAAGAAAGCAAGTTTAAACGGCAACATGCTGACGTTAATGACATATTTTGTGATTATGCTGCATGATAATTGATCTTACAATCTCATTTAAACAATCGCTTCGTATACGTAGTATGACGTATATGACGTAGTATGCATTCCAAGATGATAATGGAGAAATAGGGTTCATCAGAAAAATCGATTTTTACTCGTGAATTTTCAAGCAGGTTGAAATTGGAAGGTATCCTAAGTTCAAAAGGGCCAATCAGAATTCTAAAACTATAAGCTTGAACCAAATTGATTTGCTTATTAGCGGTAAGGGTACTAGCTAAAAGCCTAGCTAGGCTTGTCTAAATAAGTACCACGTCAAGTAATCCGGTACTTCCGTTATTCAACTGCCGGCCGTCTCGATGGCGTACCTGCCCACCGTCACCTTCTGCACGAAATTGCTTTCATGAAGGCCCACACTTCTAACCTTTATGCTGGCAACCATGAGAAAGCTATGAAACCTGAAGTATCCAGTGACCATTTAAATAATAATAGCGTCAAAATTAAAAAAAACGTTGGTCTCCTTGTTTAATCAGCAACTGGAATATGGAAAAACTCGAATCAGGTGTGGCAATGCTTACTTCCAGCTTTAAATTTTTCCTTTCAGTCGGATTTTTAAGTGGAACCACAGTCTAGCCTTCACCGTTCATATAAGGCTGCCTTTTCCTCCAAGCTGTGTACTTACCTATCTTGGCCTTTTTTCAAAGTTACGCTAATTGCTTAGCCAAAATATAACGTGCGCCGATGGTTTTATAAACCAAATAAAGCGTCGTGATAAAATGTCTGCGCAACTACCCTGCATGCAACCATATTAACCCATCTGTCTTGTTTCAGCATGTCAACGTCATTGCCACAAATGTGCGCAAGGTCTGGAATTAAAAGTTTTCTTAACTCCCCAAAAATAGTCCATAATTTTGTTATTCCAACGTTGCTTGCAGTATCTTTTACATTTTAAAATAGTAGTGGTTTTTAAAATAATAATTGATGTAAGTTCTTTTATCGAGACTGCATAGCTTCAATACATTTAACAAAACTGACGATGTGACTTGGCCTGCACGTCTTGCTCGGAGACCTGTTGTCACAGTAAGTAGGAAATTTCGTCACTTGGTGGTAATTTAGAGGTAAAGAGCCACAACCATAGATACATAAACGGTGTAAAATACAATCAGTTTTCTTGTCAGTTTCTATTAAGTATTAATACTACTTAAAAGTCGTTTGTCGTACCGTAGTAAATATAACTCTGGAGTACGGCGCTGTCAATAGAGGAAGGAGGACAGAGCAACTGAGCTGATCATGGGATAACAGCTTCTAAATCTTCATAAAATGAAATGATTGGTTGAAAGTGTCGATTATAAAGAAAATGTTACAATCGGCCTCCTTTAGCGAGTTTTACGTCCACTTGACGTCGAAATTAATGACTTACTATCAATGTGCGACAGCATAAATTGGCGGGACAGTTCGTTATGGACATGCCTGTCATAATATCCTTGATCTCTAAGGGTAACAACATTGCAAACATTATCAGGCGTCGTTCGCAAATCACTAGTTAAAAAATTACAGTGCAGTTCGCTACATATTTTAGAGTTCTGTGAATAATATTGGGTAAGAAATGGGAATAGGTACACCCATTATACAAGAGGTCTTCGCTATGTTCTATGATCACTGAACATTCCGGTTTCCTTACCCTAAATCTTACCTTAATTCAAAACTTAACCCTACCCCCAAATTCAAACGTAACCGTTACCCTGGCCCACTGTCCAGGCAACACCTGTGCTGATATTGACACACCCGCTCGAACGCTTAGTGAATAATTTCACACAAATTGGGCCCCGTAAGCTTTTTGATTCGATCATGTATCACCTCTCCAGTACAGAAAAAAATTTCCTCTCACTGGTGCCTCCGAGTTCTCCAACTATAGAGGACTTACCATGAACCTGCAGTGTTTATGGTCAACTCAGTGTTTTTGGCATAAACAGACAAGGACAGTTACTTTAAGATAATGGCCATTCAAATAGCTGCCTTCATGCAAACACAATCGAATAGCCCCGAAGACCAGCAGACGTGTAGGAGAAAAGAACTAGTTGTCATTCACCTGTCATTTAAGGGTGGCATGTGGAAAGTGGACTCCAGTTGTCCAAAGACACTGCCATCCTCTCAGCCTAGGCATGTATTCATGAGACTTCCTAGCCTTTTCACAGGAAACATGGACAGCCGTCTCACGTCAGTTCCATCTACAGCGCATCTGCCGCTGGACATGCCTTTGAGGTATCCCTCATGTAGACACCCAAAACCACGTATACACTAGCTGACCTAACTCGGTAAATGTTTTGATCGAAATTCGAGTGAGTAGTACATGTACATATTGTTTTTTTATTTTGTTGTTGCGTGAAATTGAGGCGCAGAAAGCCTTTACTAAAGAACATGGCATCTGTTGATCACAGCTGCAGCGATTTTTCACGTATTCGGAATTTGCCGCTTTCCTTACAAAAAATTCGGTCTTTCTAAACAAAGTACTAATACTCTTTATATTTTCTTTGAGTTTTAAATTCGTTTAAGACTGTCCATTATAACTGCAAAGTTTTGGTACGTTCATTGGCACCGGTTTACGAATAATTGTCATTCTCCGTAAATTTCGGCACATTTCCTCACATGGGTAATATACTCGAACGCACATGTTTTCCCTCGTTGTTCTGACCTGGAATAAGTCAGCCTATCCAGTCAGAGGTCTTGGCGAGAGCAAAAAGATAAAGGAGTTGCCAAGCCGTTTGCACGCGTACCTGCATTGATACAGAACATCCAGACACCGTAGGACTACCGTACCACCATATGACAGTTCAACCATCGATTCCGACGAGGTCAACCGTGCGCTCCACAGAAGGGGGTCCAGTGACGATGACTTCGTGTGGATTAGTTATGAGTGATAGAAGACTTGCACTGCATCTACCGCACGCTCTCTTCCCTCACCTGCCTGTGCTCGGTATCAAGACAGAGTCAATAAGACCGAAGGCGCGATCGAGCGTGGGTGGCTGCCGCCACACCTAGCTCAGATCCCATGGAGTGGGAGTGCCATAAAGGCCACATTAAGAAGGAGCCATTGCAGCCTGACTCAGTCTGCCAGTCAGCCACTCCGCACAAATACACACTACGCTTACCGCGCGGTCCGGAGTATCCCGTCAGTTGGCAACCTTCCAAGCCACAGCGATTAGCGCACCGTGATAGTCTTAATGTCGGATCACACATGCAGCAGAGGAGTTAAATTAAGAAGGAACCGGGGATCATGCTTCCCTCCCGGTGACAGGTACTGGTTGAAAGCACGTTTTGTATGGTGATTGGTTTAACATTGGGTAATGAGGAGAGATGTGGTAATGTGGTATAGCTGGTACTGTTCTATCGCAGGTTTGCATGGGGCACATGTGGCCTAATAGGCCCACGCAATGTGTGAATCCGAACAGACAGCGTGGAAAGCTGAAGCGGACGCGGCCACTGTATGTTGGGACCAGAGGCACTGGTTCACCCGTCTCTGTGCGATGGATTTGCAAGTGTCCGACCCGGTCGATGCGTGAGAACAGGATAGATCGAGAGATGCCAACTCGGTGGTGGTGCTGTTGTTGCTGGTGGTGGTGGGGGGTGGACGCGCTGATGAGAGGGCTGGGGGATTCATGGTTGTAATGGAGAAAGACATTTGAGGATTATATTGAACGGATTCCGATGTTTTCCCCCCGTGTACACCAGAGGTTAACACTAAATTGAAACTCCGCCGAACCCATCTAGGAGAGTGGGCACAACGTTACTTCGATGCCCTTAAGTTGCAAAATGTTACCGATTTTCAAACAGCATTCACGAAGCTCGAGGTAGCGTGGGGCGGAAAAGACAGCATTTTTCTGAGCCACCATCCATTTTGTCAGATGCGTCAGGAATCCAATCAAAGAAGCGAAAGAGGCAAAAACTTGAGATGGAGGTTTTTGCAGAAAGATGCTGCAGGACTCTGCTGCTGGGGCCTGATGAATCACCACAAACCTTGTGAGTTCAGTACTTGTAACTGTGCGTGGTCTGACAATCGTAAGAATCAAACAGACTCACAAGTATTGTCTTTATCGGTGCGTCTACAAGAGTATAGACACCAAATTAAAGCGATCCAAGCAATTGAAATATTTTTACAAACACACCAATTTTGATGGTTTTTTAACCGCTTTTGCGGCTGCGTCCGCGAACACCCAGAAAAGGGGAGTTCATGTCCGCTTGATCTCTTTTTCTGGCATCAAACCCCACACGGCCCTCGGAGTTGACGTTTAACAAATTTGCTGAATAACTTAGGTGACTGCAGTGATTGCTTTCCATCCTTAAATCTAAATAAAATAGTTATTTATCAAAATTCAAAAGGTGACATAATTTGTATAAGAAAACTGCGTATACTGAAAGGAAAAAAGTCTTCTTCAGCTTGAAGTAGACCTTATTTCCGAGAATGCCGATATTTCTGTCATCGCAAGACGCACCAAAGTACTTTAAAATTGTTAATTTTGAAACTGAGCGCTTTTATACCAGCAATTCTCGAGTTTTCAAAAAGAAACCAATTAGGTCTTAAGGTTGCTGTGGTTTTCTGGGAAATTTATGCTTACTTTTCATTTATGCGCCACATTATGAGCGTATTTCGAACCCTCTTCGACGTAAGATGTTTTAATTGTCGAGCGGTATTAAAATAGATGCAATTTTTAAGGATAAGGTGAAAAGTCGAGAAGTTTGCACGGAAAGAACGTAAAATGTTACCCGAATGAGGGAAAAAAAGGATAGTTCAGCGAGTAATAGGGGACCGGGTGTAATAGGATTTTTGTAGATGGGCTACGTAAATAAAAGGAAAGCGCCAACCTACTTCTAACCCGTTATTACGATAGGGAGATCACATACACCGTGGTCACCATAGTTTTTTTCTGGAGTACTGTGTTAACGTAGTCCAGTACTTCGCCAAAATTTCCAAAGAATTACCTTTGGCTAATTGTAGTGACGGTGATAGTGCTGGCTAACTCAAACTTCCCTAGGCTTTAATACATACAGAATGTTGAACGGGAGAACAGGGACAACGTGATGATAATATTTGGCAAGACCCGCGTATTTGAAAAGCTGCGGAAGGATTTTGATGTCTTTTTGCTTTGTTACCAAATCACAGGAGGAGAGGGTTATAATAAAGGTGTTAAAAGCAGTAAGTATATATGTGCAGTAGCATATATATATATATATATATATATATATATATATATATATATATATATATATATATATGTATATATATATCTATATATATATAAAAGTGTTATGTGAGAAAAATGGGGAGCTCTGAAATGTGTTGAGGTTACAGGACACACCCTGCTGATAGCACAGGTACTAACTAAAAGCCCAGACACGCGTTTCGCTGATATTCTGCCGCCGTATGACACAGCTGCCAGGGGGTGGGCTCATCAACTTTCGGTCTGTGTCCATAAATCTTAGCTCAGCTTGAGTTACTCCAACTAGCGATTAAGTTCTGAGGAAATTAAAAGCCAGACATTTTAAACTGTATTATCAACAAGAAAGCATACGGGGAATGCCGGAGGCCCAGGGTTGGCTGAACCCCTCGCAGCTGTGCCAAGCAGCGGCAGAATATTGGCGAAACATGTGACTGGGGCTTTTAGCTTGTACATGTGCTGCCAATATGATGTATACTATCACTCTTATATCCATAATTCTGTAAGTGAGTGTCGAATATGCCGGAGGTAAGAATAAGAAGGGTGAATTCGAACCGCTAAAAGTTACTAGGTTATACAGAGAATCATTTGTCATCACTTTAAAAATTTCGTTTTAAATACTATTTTGCTGGCAAATAAGGCATTTTTTCAGAGTAGATAAAATCCTGTCCTCGAAACGATTTAAATTTGTTAATGGTTTGTTCGACGGAAGAGAATAGTTGACATTACTGGCGATGTCTTTTGCCCTTCGTTCCTTCACTGTAAGTCATAGTGCCTTGCTCGCCGTCTTTATCGTGGAATCAATACTCCAGCATTGTCCTGGCATGTTGGCGTTAATTTGCTATTTTTTTTAACTCAGCAGCTCACCTTATATGCACTCTTGATAGAGCAAGCTAAAAATATACCAAAGAACTTTGCATTCGGTGCTAGCACGTGTGCTGATATCGCTGTCTTGAGTCAAGAATTTAAAGTCACACTGCTATTATTGGCTGACCTAAACAGCTATCGGGCAGATGGTGGCATCGTTAAGGGGCTATTCCTGTTGAAAATCTGTCCTTTGGCTTTGTGGAACCCTTTTCACGGTAAGGTTGCAATTGGAAACACAAGGCTGATATGCCAGTACATTCCAAGATGATAGCTGCCATTTTACCGTATTTTGCTAAAAAAATATGTTCATAATTCTACTGCTCTTTCTTGAACCTGGATCATCGTCTCTATGGCAATTTTAAAATGGTTTGTTTTTTTTCGGCTGGTTAGTAGTTTTAATCATTTAGCAATTTCAAAAATTGCACATCTCACAACTAGGCCATACTACGGTTGGCATTTTAACGTTCGACGTCAATTATAAACCTATGTATCTCATACGCTGAATATTTAGCCTTGCTATTGAGGGCGAATACTTTTTGAGCGTCGGAAGGAAGCACATATCGTGTCTCTCAACCTAAGTGATCGATCTGCACCACTCGACTGTTCCCACGCAATAAATGCCTTTCCATGGTCTTCAACTATTCTGGAGACCCCTGCTGCCGCTAAACTCCTAGGTCACGTCACGTAACGGATAATGATCTCTTGATTGCAACTCAGTATGTATTATCATATGCTCGATATGATGACGCCCGCCACCACTCCTTCCTGAATTGTGCCTCAGAGTCTCGAGACAAAGGTTCTGTCCCTTGCCGAATGTATTACATGTTTATTAATGAATATGATCGTGGGACGATTTCCTTTTTCGCCCTCGAGGCTTTCCTTTTCTGTGTTGACCTGAGAACAGTGAGTAGCACCTTTAACTACGGCAGGCTTGAAAACGTGCAGTCATAGTACTTTCCTACTAACTTTTTGCAAGTGAGCGACATTTTGCAAATACTTATTCATGCTCTGCACGAGCGTGTACAACCTGAGGCAAAACTTAATATTAAGTGAACTGGGCGAAAGGGGACGAATAAACAGCAACAACTTATGAACCCTTTAAAGGTTTATTTGGGGTGGAAGCACATTAACCGGGTCCCAATTAAAACGCCTTTGTTTTTGCTACTCAAATGCTTGCAGTATGTTGACTTTAGCAGTTTCAGATCGCAGGATTTTTGTTTTCGGTTCTCAGTTCTTGGTTCATCGTCGTGAGAGGGGTTTGGTTTTTTTTCTACTATCTGGGCTGGTTGCACCCGATCGCACTGCCCTGGCTTATGGGTTTTCTGAATGCCTTCTGGTAAGTTCGGTCACTCGTTGCTATAGTTTCGCTAGTGAACTTGGTTTCCTTAGGATATTAGAGGTTTGCAACAGCGTTTTTGTTTGTGAAAGAGGAAGTTTTCTCCTTCGGATGGTTTCGTATTACATAACCTGTGGGATTCTTTCGCTTATTTTTATCCCCCCCTTTTTCCACAATTACTTTTTCCCCTTGCGACTACGGCGTTAACACCTGTTTCCGTGGTTGGTATTTGGGATGATTGTGCATTACTTTTATTCGCAAGGTAAGGAGTTTGGGTTAGTTTTGTTTTACAGGTCTGCGTTGTTTTAATGATTTCTCGGGATTAGTGTTGTTTCTAGGATTAGTTTAACTAATGTGATTAGAGTTGGCTGTGTTCCTGGTTAGGCTTTCATGATTGCAATCTTCGGGATAGGTATACTTTTGTGGTTGGCGTAATTTTAGGCTTTATCTTCAATTTTCGTCTTCGGTATGTAGTAAGTGATGTAAGTTATTTTCTTCTTATGGTAAACGCCACCGCCGTTGCTACGGTTAGGGTTTGGGTTACCGTTTATTTAGGGTAAGAGTTAAGGTTTGGGTTAGAATTAGTGTTAATTTTAAGTTTACTGTAAGGGTTAGGTTTCAGTTAATTTTAGGTTTAGTTTTGGGTTTAGGATTCAGGTTATCGTTATCGTTATGTTTAAGGTAAGGGTTATTGTTAGGATTAGGGTTATCGTTTGGATTAAGGTTAGGTTTAGTGCTAGGATAAAGGTAAGGGTTAGGTTATCATTGGGGTTCAGCTTAGTGTTAGGGTTAAATTTATGGTTTGGGTTTTTTTATGGTTAGCGTTAGTATAAGGGTTAAGGTTGGGGTTTATGTTAGGATTAATATGAGGGTTAGGATTTGCATTAGAGTTGGGGGTTCGGTTTAGGGTTAAGGTAGGCGTTAAGGTTGGTGAAAGGGTTAAGGCTACGGTAAGGGATTAGGTTTGGTTAGGCATGAGGGTTGAGGTTACGGTTATGATTAAAGTTACGGTTAAGGTTATGGTTGGCGTTAGGGTTGAGATTAGGGTTAGTTTTAAGGTTAGAGTTAAGTTTATGTTTAAGCTTATGGTTAGGGTTTGGTTAACTGTTCAGCCGAGGAATAGGTTAACGTTTAATGTTTGGGTTAGGATTACCGTTGTGATCAGGTTTTTTGTTAGTGTTAGTGTCAACTGTAGGTTTATGAATCCGGTTAGAGTTATGCTAAGGTTTTACAATTAGGTTTACGGTTAGGACTGTGGTTAGGTTTAGGTGTAGAATTAAGTTTAGGGTTACCTTTCAGGTTTGAATTTATGGTCACGGTTAAGTTTGTGCTCTTAGTTACATGTAACTTTACGATTTAGGTTATGGTTACCATTAGTTTTAGGTTAACGTTAGGTTTAGTTTATAAATGAGCTAAAGATTGTGCAATGGTTTATTTTTGAGGTTAAAATCAGTTTTAGGTTTAGAGTTTGGGTTGCTGTTGTGGCTACGGTTGCGTTTAGGTTGCCTTTTTGGCTAAGAGTTCATTTTACGAGTCTGTTTTACTATTGGGGATGGGTTTACTTTTGGCTTCTTGGTAAAGCGTTGTTAAAGGTTAGCTTAGGGGCTCGGGTATTCCATAATCGGTACTTGGTTTATCGTTGCGAAAGGGGTTTGGTATGTTTTTCTATCGTATGGACTGGTTTTGCCCGATTGCACTGCCCTCGCTTATGGGTTGGGTTTGGTTGTTGGTGCTCTGTTGGGTGTGATGCTCGGTCATGTGTTTAGTTTTATTGGGCCGTGTTCAAGGTAGGTTGGGGGGGTTAAGGACTTGGAAAGCCTTTCGGTTGGGTGCTCTTTGGAGTAGGCCACCTACTGTGCTGCCCAGCGATGCATTTGGAGGGCTTGGCTATGCTAGTGCTTCGGAAAGGGTGTCGGGTTTTCGGCACAGGGTTGCTGCTGCTCACTCTTCTGTGTTGTAGTGCGTGTGGCCGCATTCGGCTGGGCTCACGTGGCAGTGATAATTTTGGGGGTTTTTAATAAGAGCATTGAATGCGGATAGGGTTGGTGCAGCTTTTGTTTTTTTCCCTATGCGGCGCGCGGTTATACGGTCTGCTCTATAAACCATTTCCCCATTTCCTGCTGAGGGGTTGGCATTGGGATAGCGTCTTCCTTTGCACGTGGATTAAGTGGGGCTGTTAGGGGTTAGGTGGTTCCATTGCAGTGGTTTTGCACTGCACGGCATGTGGGGTTTTCCTGACTACGTCGCCACCCTTCTCCTTTCGTTTTCTTACACTCCAGCCACTGGTGGGTTCGGTTACCAGATAACAGCTGCTTTTACATTGTGCTTCGTTCTTAGCCCAATACCGCTTTACGTTTGTGCAAACTATGCAGCTGTCTTTCGACTGACTTCTGTTATTTAAAGTCATTTGTTCATGTTGCTTGCCTAATTTTTCCTCCCATCATTGGGTGATAGAGGTAGAACGCGGCTCTGTTTGAATGAGATTTGGGAGGGGCTGTTAGGAAGGGTGGCCTTCCTTTCCGTGGTAAGGTGATCAATGGATTGGAGGATAATATTAACTCCCCCACTTTGCGCCCCTTTTTCATTCTTTCTATTCCATTCTCTGGACATTATATTCCATAACCTAATATTAGCTTCTTTACACCAGCTTAGTCGCTTGGATCGGTGACTTTGCATGCTAACGTTTAATCTACATCTGTCCTGTGAATGCTTTCAGGTAAGTCCGCTCACGCGTTGCGCTAGTTTCGCTAGTGTACTTGGTTTCCTTCGGTTATTAGAGGTTTGTAACAGCGTTTTGGTTTGTGTGTATATCTGGTGCGCTTACAAGAGAAAATTTAAGCCTTGAAATAGTGCTTTTTTAAAGTTGTATATTGTATATTTTTAAGGATAACAGGCATTGCCCTTGATTACCCTATTAATGTTAAGTTATCATTGCATGTGTTCAGTCAATATAAAATGGTTAACATTTAAAAATGTTTGCATTAAAGCATAACATAACTTCAAATGCGTTTTCACGGTTATAGGCGAAACATTGGGGAAGAAAAGTAAAGCCGCGAAGATTTTTAAGGGCTAATTTTAAGTAATCATGTTGTGAGAGTCGTCTTTTGTCAATAATTATGCCATCAAGCCTTCTTTTAAAATCAGAAATGCTGTCAGCGGTAACCATCTCGCTTGGTAATGAGTTCTAAGGTCGTACAAATCGTTGGCTGAAAAAAAAGCTTTCTGAGGTTCACTTGCATGCGTTCGCTATTGACCTTGTAAGGATGACCACGCAGATGAGTTGTGCAGTCAAACTAGAAGAAATCCTCCAATCTCAGGGAGGAATCATAGCTCCGGATAATGTGGAATGTCCACAGCAGGCTACACCATAAGTGCCTGCATGAAAGAGGAAATAAGTCAAGCCTTTTAATCTATCTTGGTACGGTGATGTCTAAAAACCGTCAACCATCTTCGTTGCTCTCCGTTGCACCTGTTCAAGGAGGTCAACATCTTTTTTCATCTATGGTATCCAGGCTGGTATTCCGTCATCTAAGTCGAGTTTCACGAAGACGCCATAGACTTTTTGTGAAGAAATCAGGGGAAAATATTTTAAACGCACGTGTGTTCCAATGCAGTGTACATGTTGCCGTCTGAAGTGCTTTCCTACAGTGTTCTGAGGGCATCAAATTCGCAGATGTCCACATTACCACATCTTTGTATGTTCCTACCTCCTCTAATGCAGTGCCATTAATAAAGAACTGGTATTTCAACGATACTTTTCGACCGGCTCTTATGTTTAGGATCACACACTTTGATACATTAAACTTGAGAAGCCACCTGGCCGATCAGGCACTTAGTTTGTCGATATTCGATTGTAACCCATTTGCGTCCTCAGCGCCGATTATTTCCGTCCATATACTTATGTCATCATCAAACATCACAGCTTCGCAATCTAAGTCATTGAGACAGTCTTTCACGTAGATTAGGAAGACAAGGGGGGCCAAAACAGAACACTGTGGAACAACACTTTCTACTGTTGCCCAATCCAAGCTAGAGTTTCCAACAACAATGCTCTGTACTCTGAAAGACAAAAACTCTTTATCTAATTGAAAATTTTTCCTCGAATTCCTACGTTCCAAATCTTCTGTAAAAGAAGCCCTTGTGGTACGTTATCAAAGGCCTTCTTGAAATTAAAAAATACAACATCTACTGGATAACTCTTCTCGGTGGCCTTTGTCCATTTCTTGTGCGACTGCAGGGCACTCGTGAGACAGGAAGGTCCTGGATGGACCCGTGTTGGGCATGGTATAAGATTTGGTTGTTTTCCAGATAGCGGCTTAACTGCCTCTTGATAATACGCTCCATTATTTAACACGCTTTGCAAGTTAAACTGACAGAATGGTTATTTTCACAGTCCAGTCGTGAACCTTCATCATAGATCGAGGTGATAAATGCACACTTCCATTCTTCCCGTAGGACAGGTGTCTGGGTTCGTGCATTTATTCCGGGACCCGGCTATTGTGTTCCTACCCTATTTTGATTTCCTTTAATGTCGAACGACACCTTAGGTTACATTCTTTTTCCTAACCCAAGCCAGGCTTGCAATTACATGTCAAGAGTCTATTTGATGGTTAACTCACTGCATAATGTAAATTGTTTCGAGGATGCGTGTATACTGGTGTGAAATATGATTATAGTTTTGTAATTATGCTACTTTTATTTTAGTTTTTCCACTCAAAGTGAACTTACAGGCGTGGTATTTCAACGACCTGAGAGGTCACATGCGTTGGAATTCATCTCAAACTGCTACTCCTGAAGAAGTATACTAGCCAATGGGAAGAACATGATTAAATTTAAATCAAAATCTCCACTTTTAGATTAAATTAAAAACAAATTCCCTTTAGCTACTTCAGAATAGAGCTCGGGTTTTAAATAAATGTGCCCTATATTTCGGGATTTTAGTTCGGTCGTGGAAGGGGTGTCAACTGACTTCGCATTGCTTTGATGCCGGCAACAATTTAAGGGTTTTGTCATTGACAGGAGAGTAAGCAAGGACGATTTAGATTTAGTCCAATATCCCCTTAATCTATCGTCATTGCGTTCTCTCTTGAAAAAAAATCCTAAAAGTTTGAGAGTACATTTGAGGTTAAGTCTGAATCGTTCGGTGACATAGTGTGGTCTGCTTCATTTTAGGAAGTTTCAGAATCTTCCATGTTTTCTAAAAGTAAGTTAAGAATAAAAAGAATTCGTTTAACCTCAACAGAACGATTTCAAAGTTCTATCAAAGAAGAGAAAATAACGATTACAAGAGAACTAAATTGGCGTGGTTGTTTGCATCCGGAATGCTTAGCACGAAGCTACCTCTTTGAGTGTAATTCGCACGCGGCAGCATGCGCACTAACCGGCAGGAACTGGTTTTGTCCGAACGATTGTACAAGAAGTGTCAGTTGATGAACCCAGGTGTCCGTACAATTAACAGCCGAGATGTTATGCTTTGGGAAGTTTACTATCCTTCAGTTATTATATTAACTTAGCTGAGATTAGAAATTCGACTACCATGCAAGACAGGATGCAAATTTTTAGATACGCGTATTTATGACATTCCGCTAAAATCGTACTCTAAAAAAGGACTACTAAAGTAGTTTTAAAGTTTCCCTTTTTTCGATCAAGGTCAAGGGTGCGCGGACCGATTTTTAAAGATAAGTGAAGGGTCCATTATTAACATATTTTTTTGCCCCTAGAAGTTAAATGTCCATAAATTGTTAGTTTAAAAAAGCTCTTTTTTTCTGCTCCATTTTATTTGTGCCGGTCATATAATCAATTTAATTAATTAGTTGCACTTTTCATAAGTGTGGTTTGAAATTGTGCTTGGTTTGTCCTTTTCTATTTACTGTATGAATTCAGCTGCAATTTTAGCCTATTTAAGTATACTCTTGTAAATTATTAATCCACTTTTTCTATTAAGTAAACCGAAATTCCGTCTACTAGTTTACGATGTCCCGCAAGCGACTCGCAAAAAGGCACAAGGTTGCAGCTTCCCCTCCATCCTTGAGTAATAAAGTAATAGAAGGGGACCTAGCTAGCGTATGCGAGACTTTGCAGCCCTCTGTAGATACTGTCAACTCTAAAATCCCTTTGGTAAATCTGGAAACTCTTGATCATCTGATTGACCAAGCCTACACCTCATCCTGCAATAATTGATCATCGTCTGACGAAATAGTAGATTTTTTGCTTAAAGGAACTATAACCAATAACTGACACAGTTATCCAAAATGCTTTACAAGTCATTGGGATAATCAGCTCCAAAACCGAAGAACGGATAAAACGCAAACATAACTTTATGCTGCGTAATATTCCAAGTTACATATCTGCTTTTGACGGGGCGCTTTTTTTCAGGAAAGCTGTGGCTTGGGATTCATTGTCACGTTCGCTAAACGACTCTGACTAAATAATAGTTTAACTCTCCCCAAGCTTTCTATCATTACCACCGTTAGTTTTCCTTATAACCTAAGAAATTCTGCACTATTTAAACCTCCTACTGCATCGTCCGCGTGTAAACGCTCTCTTCTTTGCTTCTAGACATAGCTCTCTTTGGAATAACCTGCCAATTAAAATCAGTCGTTAACTAGACTGCACATTTATCTAAACACTGATTCTATTAACCTTTTATTTTCCTATTTTTTCCCCATTGCTTTCCCAGGTCTTGGAGAAAGGACCATCGGGAATTTAAGTGACCCTCTGGAAACTATATTTTCGCTACCTCAAGTCCCCCATGAACCATGATGTCTCCTTATATCACCAGTAATCCAAACAATGAAATCATTCGGACGTATACATTCGGTGGTCCAAAGTCTAAAATGCTACCGTTTGGTTGGATACTAAGCATCATTTGAATTTAATTCTCGATCCTAAGATGCTGAGACCTCCAGTTTTTTTATTGACACATTTTCGTGAGATTTTGTTTCATACGCCTAAGTGATCAAGAACGAACCATCTCGTCGTTTCATTATCTCACTCTGAAATGCGACTGCAGTAATACCGTACGCTTCCACCTGACCTTGTTTTCCTATGCATTTTTTCTCCTACCTTCTATTAGAAAATGAAGGCCTATTGAACTCTGTCTCCATTTTTAAGGTAGGAGATTTTTTCACCGCATTTTTTTCTAGTTTACCATTAGTTTCAAAACATCGCTAACTGTTGACCTAGCAGGACAAGTTCTCTCTACCTTATTAAGTATTTTTACATTTAATCTGCACACATTGTCATAACTTTATTTCGTTACTAATGTTTGTTTAGACAGTGCCTTGCCGCTGCTAACCAAATATAAATTCTGAATAATTTAATAAATAAATAAAAAAATCCATGGTATCCGACGTTATTATTGCGCTTGGAAGAGAGTTCCATGGTCAAACCATTATAATTCAGTATAATTCAATATATATAAGGGAAATAGGCAGAGCCTTTGAAAACCTTTTGAAAACCTAGTTTGGATTACTGGTTATATAAGGAGACATCATGGTTCATGGGGGACTTGAGGTAGCGAAAATATAGTTTCCAGAGGGTCACTTAAATTCCCGATGGTCCTTTCTCCAAGACCTGGGAAAGCAATGGGGAAAAAAATAGGAAAATAAAAGGTTAATAGAATCAGTGTTTAGATAAATGTGCAGTCTAGTTAACGACTGATTTTAATTGGCAGGTTATTCCAAAGAGAGCTATGTCTAGAAGCAAGAAGAGAGCGTTTACACGCGGACGATGCAGTAGGAGGTTTAAATAGTGCAGAATTTCTTAGGTTATAAGGAAAACTAACGGTGGTAATGAAAGAAAGCTTGGGGAGAGTTAAACTATTATTTAGTCAGAGTCGTTTAGCGAACGTGACAATGAATCCCAAGCCACAGCTTTCCTGAAAAAAACGCGCCCCGTCAAAAGCAGATATGTAACTTGGAATATTACGCAGCGTAAAGTTATGTTTGCGTTTTATCCGTTCTTCGGTTTTGGAGCTGATTATCCCAATGACTTGTAAAGCATTTTGGATAACTGTGTCAGTTATTGGTTATAGTTCCTTTAAGCAAAAAATCTACTATTTCGTCAGACGACGATCAATTATTGCAGGATGAGGTGTAGGCTTGGTCAATCAGATGATCAAGAGTTTCCAGATTTACCAAAGGGATTTTAGAGTTGACAGTATCTACAGAGGGCTGCAAAGTCTCGCATACGCTAGCTAGGTCCCCTTCTATTACTTTATTACTCAAGGATGGAGGGGAAGCTGCAACCTTGTGCCTTTTTGCGAGTCGCTTGCGGGACATCGTAAACTAGTAGACGGAATTTCGGTTTACTTAATAGAAAAAAGTGGGTTAATAATTTACAAGAGTATACTTAAATAGGCATAAATTGCAGCTGAATTCATACAGTAAATAGAAAAGGACAAACCAAGCACAATTTCAAACCACACTTATGAAAAGTGCAACTAATTAATTAAATTGATTATATGACCGGCACAAATAAAATGGAGTGGAAAAAAGAGCTTTTTTAAACTAACAATTTATGGACATTTAACTTCTAGGGGCAAAAAAATATGGTAATAATGGACCCTTCACTTATCTTTAAAAATCGGTCCACGCACCCTTGACCTTGATCGAAAAAGGGAAACTTTAAAAACTACTTTAGTAGTCCTTTTTTAGAGTACGATTTTAGTGGAATGCCATAAATACGCGTATCTAAAAATTTGCATCCTGTCTTGCATGGTAGTCGAATTTCTAATCTCAGCTAAGTTAATATAATAACTGAAGGATAGTAAACTTCCCAAAGCATAACATCTCGGCTGTTAATTGTACGGATACCTGACACTTCTTGTACAATCGTTCGGACAAAACCAGTTCCTGCCGGTTAGTGCGCATGCTGCCGCGTGCGAATTACACTCAAAGAGGTAGCTTCGTGCTAAGCATTCCGGATGCAAACAACCACGCCAATTTAGTTCTCTTGTAATCGTTATTTTCTCTTCTTTGATAGAACTTGAAATCGTTCTGTTGAGGTTAAACGAATTCTTTTTATTCTTAACTTACTTTTAGAAAACATGGAAGATTCTGAAACTTCCTAAAATGAAGCAGACCACACTATGTCACCGAAGGTTTCAGACTCAACCTCAAATGTACTCTCAAACTTTTAGTATTTTTTTTCAAGAGAGAACGCAATGACGATAGATTAAGGGGATATTGGACTAAATCTAAATCGTCCTTGCTTACTCTCCTGTCAATGACAAAACCCTTAAATTGTTGCCGGCATCAAAGCAATGCGAAGTCAGTTGACACCCCTTCCACGACCGAACTAAAATCCCGAAATATAGGGCACATTTATTTAAAACCCGAGCTCTATTCTGAAGTAGCTAAAGGGAATTTGTTTTTAATTTAATCTAAAAGTGGAGATTTTGATTTAAATTTAATCATGTTCTTCCCATTGGCTAGTATACTTCTTCAGGAGTAGCAGTTTGAGATGAATTCAACGCATGTGACCTCTCAGGTCGTTGAAATACCACGCCTGTAAGTTCACTTTGAGTGGAAAAACTAAAATAAAAAGTAGCATTATTACAAAAACTATAATCATATTTCACACCAGTATACACGCATCCTCGAAACAATTTACATTATGCAGTGAGTTAACCATCAAATAGACTCTTGACATGTAATTGCAAGCCTGGCTTGGGTTAGGAAAAAGAATGTAACCTAAGGTGTCGTTCGACATTAAAGGAAATAAAAATAGGGTAGGAACACAATAGCCGGGTCCCGGAATAAATGCACGAACCCAGACACCTGTCCTACGGGAGCCGCGGTAATAGGGGTTTTAAGGGTGGGGCAAAGGAACGGTACAAAAGACATGGAAAAAGGAGAATGTAAGGCAAAAATCATAAATTCTACGTAAGGCTGAATTTTAAATGTAGTGGAAACAACCCGCGGAATATGAAACAGGCAAACAAGTTATCCAATAAGCAGAAAGAGTTTAAATTAACTGTTTTCACTGGAAGAAAATAAAAAAACCTGAACAGCGGAATTCGGAACCAATTGGAAGAGCAGGACCTGAGAAGCGTTCAGATGGTAGTCGTTGAAATGGAAACAAGGGAAAGGCGATTGCGAGTTTGAACCACGCAGAAACACCCGAAGTCGCGTTAGCACGTAATCCAAGAGGAAAAAATAATTGCGAGAAAAAGGGGGGAATCAAGAGTAAGCGAATACATTAGGCTGTGCTTCGAGTACTAACTCTTTTACCAACCAAATTTACCCGATTCTTGGGAAAGAAACATTTGTAAGGGGGACTTCTCACTTTTGAGAATACAAATGTCAGAGATATTCTGGTAAACAGAACTACATGGTGGAACCAATAAATTTTGGATGTTATTGAGCTCCTTATTGAAAAGGATTGTTAACCTGAACTGTCCTCTCAGGAAAAAGACAACCACAAACCACCCAATGTGGGTAATCTCAAATTTGCAGGCCTCCTTCGAAAAAAGAAATCGCTTCTGGAGACGTTACAGTCAAACCGACGCTGATTCTCACTTACGGGAATATAAGCAACAACGCAACGTTTGTAAAAGCGAGACTACGCAGCTGCAAAGAAAGTTCGAACTAAACATACTGCAAAAATAGTTGGAACACCCCAAAATGCTATATGGAGTACAAGGAGAGCACAGGAAATGATTCCTGTCCTTTGGTCTGCAAACGGGCAACTAGAGACTGACAACCAGGTTTAAGCATCCTATCTTTCCAAATTCTTTCAGACCGCCTTCACCCGAGAGCCTTATACTTTTGTTGCTATTCCACCCATTTGTGAACCAAAGTTTACACCTCCTTTACTTTCCTCCTTCACCTCCGCCTCATCCACAACAGAGGACCTAAACCAAGAATTTTCACCGACCATAATTAGAGCCAAATAACTTCGTTTAAAGCCTGCCAAGTCATCTGGGCCGGATAGAATTCCTGCATTAACACTTAGAGAACTTGCTGGCAAACTGTGTGTACTTCTGTCCATCATATTTCAAAAGTCATTCGAAGTAAGCAAACTCCCGGAAGAATGGAAGTGTGCATTTATCACCTCGATCTATGATGAAGGTTCACGACTGGACTGTGAAAATAACCATTCTGTCAGTTTAACTTGCAAAGCGTGTTAAATAATGGAGCGTATTATCAAGAGGCAGATAAGGCGCTATCTGGAAAACAACCAAATCTTATACCATGCCCAACACGGGTCCATCCAGGACCTTCCTGTCTCACGAGTGCCCTGCAGTCGCACAAGAAATGGACAAAGGCCACCGAGAAGAGTTATCCAGTAGATGTTGTATTTTTTAATTTCAAGAAGGCCTTTGATAACGTACCACAAGGGCTTCTTTTACAGAAGATTTGGAACGTAGGAATTCGAGGAAAAATTTTCAATTAGATAAAGAGTTTTTGTCTTTCAGAGTACAGAGCATTGTTGTTGGAAACTCTAGCTTGGATTGGGCAACAGTAGAAAGTGTTGTTCCACAGTGTTCTGTTTTGGCCTCCCTTGTCTTCCTAATCTTCTTGAAAGACTGTCTCAATGACTTAGATTGCGAAGCTGTGATGTTTGATGATGACATAAGTATATGGACGGAAATAATCGGCGCTGAGGACGCAAATGGGTTACAATCGAATATCGACAAACTAAGTGCCTGATCGGCCAGGTGGCTTCTCAAGTTTAATGTATCAAAGTGTGTGATCCTAAACATAAGAGCCGGTCGAAAAGTATCGTTGAAATACCAGTTCTTTATTAATGGCACTGCATTAGAGGAGGTAGGAACATACAAAGATGTGGTAATGTGGACATCTGCGAATTTGATGCCCTCAGAACACTGTAGGAAAGCACTTCAGAAGGCAACATGTACACTGCATTGGAACACACGTGCGTTTAAAATATTTTCTCCTGATTTCTTCAAAAAAAGTCTATGGCGTCTTCGTGAAACTCGACTTAGATGACGGAATACCAGCCTGGCTACCATAGATGAAAAAAGATGTTGACCTCCTTGAACAGGTGCAACGGAGAGCAACGAAGATGGTTGACGGTTTTTAGACATCACCGTACCAAGATAGATTAAAAGGCTTGACTTATTTCCTCTTTCATGCAGGCACTTACGGTGTAGCCTGCTGTGGACAATCCACATTATCCGGAGCTATGATTCCTCCCTGAGATTGGAGGATTTCTTCTAGTTTGACTGCACAACTCATCTGCGTGGTCATCCTTACAAGGTCAATAGCGAACGCACGCGAGTGAACCTCAGAAAGTTTTTTTTCAGCCAACGATTTGTACGACCTTAGAACTCATTACCAAGCGAGATGGTTACCGCTGACAGCATTTCTGATTTTAAAAGAAGGCTTGATGGCATAATTATTGACAAAAGACGACTCTCACAACATGATTACTTAAAATTAGCCCTTAAAAATCTTCGCGGCTTTACTTTTCTTCCACAATGTTTCGCCTATAACCGTGAAAACGCATTTGAAGTTATGTTATGCTTTAATGCAAACATTTTTAAATGTTAACCATTTTATATTGACTGAACACATGCAATGATAACTTAACATTAATAGGGTAATCAAGGGCAATGTCTGTTATCCTTAAAAATATACAATATACAACTTTAAAAAAGCACTATTTCAAGGCTTAAATTTTCTCTTGTAAGCGCACCAGATATACACACAAACCAAAACGCTGTTACAAACCTCCAATAACCGAAAGAAACCAAGTACACTAGCGAAACTAGCGCAACGCGTGAGCGGACTTACCTGAAAGCATTCACAGGACAGATGTAGATTAAACGTTAGCATGCAAAGTCACCGATCCAAGCGACTAAGCTGGTGTAAAGAAGCTAATATTAGGTTATGGAATATAATGTCCAGAGAATGGAATAGAAAGAATGAAAAGGGGGCGCAAAGTGGGGGAGTTAATATTATCCTCCAATCCATTGATCACCTTACCACGGAAAGGAAGGCCACCCTTCCTAACAGCCCCTCCCAAATCTCATTCAAACAGAGCCGCGTTCTACCTCTATCACCCAATGATGGGAGGAAAAATTAGGCAAGCAACATGAACAAATGACTTTAAATAACAGAAGTCAGTCGAAAGACAGCTGCATAGTTTGCACAAACGTAAAGCGGTATTGGGCTAAGAACGAAGCACAATGTAAAAGCAGCTGTTATCTGGTAACCGAACCCACCAGTGGCTGGAGTGTAAGAAAACGAAAGGAGAAGGGTGGCGACGTAGTCAGGAAAACCCCACATGCCGTGCAGTGCAAAACCACTGCAATGGAACCACCTAACCCCTAACAGCCCCACTTAATCCACGTGCAAAGGAAGACGCTATCCCAATGCCAACCCCTCAGCAGGAAATGGGGAAATGGTTTATAGAGCAGACCGTATAACCGCGCGCCGCATAGGGAAAAAAACAAAAGCTGCACCAACCCTATCCGCATTCAATGCTCTTATTCAAAACCCCAAAATTATCACTGCCACGTGAGCCCAGCCGAATGCGGCCACACGCACTACAACACAGAAGAGTGAGCAGCAGCAACCCTGTGCCGAAATCCCGACACCCTTTCCGAAGCACTAGCATAGCCAAGCCCTCCAAATGCATCGCTGGGCAGCACAGTAGGCGGCCTACTCCAAAGAGCACCCAACCGAAAGGCTTTCCAAGTCCTTAACCCCCCCAACCTACCTTGAACACGGCCCAATAAAACTAAACACATGACCGAGCATCACACCCAACAGAGCACCAACAACCAAACCCAACCCATAAGCGAGGGCAGTGCAATCGGGCATAACCAGTCCATACGATAGAAAAACATACCAAACCCCTCTCGCAACGATAAACCAAGTACCGATTATGGAATACCCGAGCCCCTAAGCTAACCTTTAACAACGCTTTACCAAGAAGCCAAAAGTAAACCCATCCCCAATAGTAAAACAGACTCGTAAAATGAACTCTTAGCCAAAAAGGCAACCTAAACGCAACCGTAGCCACAACAGCAACCCAAACTCTAAACCTAAAACTGATTTTAACCTCAAAAATAAACCATTGCACAATCTTTAGCTCATTTATAAACTAAACCTAACGTTAACCTAAAACTAATGGTAACCATAACCTAAATCGTAAAGTTACATGTAACTAAGAGCACAAACTTAACCGTGACCATAAATTCAAACCTGAAAGGTAACCCTAAACTTAATTCTACACCTAAACCTAACCACAGTCCTAACCGTAAAACCTAATTGTAAAAACCTTAGCATAACTCTAACCGGATTCATAAACCTACAGTTGACACTAACACTAACAAAAAACCTGATCACAACGGTAATCCTAACCCAAACATTAAACGTTAACCTATTCCTCGGCTGAACAGTTAACCAAACCCTAACCATAAGCTTAAAAATAAACTTAACTCTAACCTTAAAACTAACCCTAATCTCAACCCTAACGCCAGCCATAACCTTAACCGTAACTTTAATCATAACCGTAACCTCAACCCTCATGCCTAACCAAACCTAATCCCTTACCGTAGCCTTAACCCTTTCACCAACCTTAACGCCTACCTTAACCCTAAACCGAACCCCCAACTCTAATGCAAATCCTAACCCTCATATTAATCCTAACATAAACCCCAACCTTAACCCTTATACTAACGCTAACCATAAAAAAACCCAAACCATAAATTTAACCCTAACACTAAGCTGAACCCCAATGATAACCTAACCCTTACCTTTATCCTAGCACTAAACCTAACCTTAATCCAAACGATAACCCTAATCCTAACAATAACCCTTACCTTAAACATAACGATAACGATAACCTGAATCCTAAACCCAAAACTAAACCTAAAATTAACTGAAACCTAACCCTTACAGTAAACTTAAAATTAACACTAATTCTAACCCAAACCTTAACTCTTACCCTAAATAAACGGTAACCCAAACCCTAACCGTAGCAACGGCGGTGGCGTTTACCATAAGAAGAAAATAACTTACATCACTTACTACATACCGAAGACGAAAATTGAAGATAAAGCCTAAAATTACGCCAACCACAAAAAGTATACCTATCCCGAAGATTGCAATCATGAAAGCCTAACCAGGAACACAGCCAACTCTAATCACATTAGTTAAACTAATCCTAGAAACAACACTAATCCCGAGAAATCATTAAAACAACGCAGACCTGTAAAACAAAACTAACCCAAACTCCTTACCTTGCGAATAAAAAGTAATGCACAATCATCCCAAATACCAACCACGGAAACAGGTGTTAACGCCGTAGTCGCAAGGGGAAAAAGTAATTGTGGAAAAAGGGGGGAATAAAAATAAGCGAAAGAATCCCACAGGTCATGTAATACGAAACCATCCGAAGGAGAAAACTTCCTCTTACACAAACAAAAACGCTGTTGCAAACCTCTAATATCCTAAGGAAACCAAGTTCACTAGCGAAACTATAGCAACGAGTGACCGAACTTACCAGAAGGCATTCAGAAAACCCATAAGCCAGGGCAGTGCGATCGGGTGCAACCAGCCCAGATAGTAGAAAAAAAACCAAACCCCTCTCACGACGATGAACCAAGAACTGAGAACCGAAAACAAAAATCCTGCGATCTGAAACTGCTAAAGTCAACATACTGCAAGCATTTGAGTAGCAAAAACAAAAGGCGTTTTAATTGGGACCCGGTTAATGCTTCCACCCCAAATAAACCTTTTAAAGGGTTCATAAGTTGTTGCTGTTTATTCGTCCCCTTTCGCCCAGTTCACTTAATATTAAGTTTTGCCTCAGGTTGTACACGCTCGTGCAGAGCATGAATAAGTATTTGCAAAATGTCGCTCACTTGCAAAAAGTTAGTAGGAAAGTACTATGACTGCACGTTTTCAAGCCTGCCGTAGTTAAAGGTGCTACTCACTGTTCTCAGGTCAACACAGAAAAGGAAAGCCTCGAGGGCGAAAAAGGAAATCGTCCCACGATCATATTCATTAATAAAACATGTAATACATTCGGCAAGGGACAGAACCTTTGTCTCGAGACTCTAAGGCACAATTCAGGAAGGAGTGGTGGCGGGCGTCATCATATCGAGCATATGATAATACATACTGAGTTGCAATCAAGAGATCATTATCCGTTACGTGACGTGACCTAGGAGTTTAGCGGCAGCAGGGGTCTCCAGAATAGTTGAAGACCATGGAAAGGCATTTATTGCGTGGGAACAGTCGAGTGGTGCAGATCGATCACTTAGGTTGAGAGACACGATATGTGCTTCCTTCCGACGCTCAAAAAAAGTATTCGCCCTCAATAGCAAGGCTAAATATTCCGCGTATGAGATACAGAGGTTTATAATTGACGTCGAACGTTAAAAATGCCAACCGTAGTATGGCCTAGTTGTGAGATGTGCAATTTTTGAAATTGCTAAATGATTAAAAACTACTAACCAGCCGAAAAAAAACAAACCATTTTAAAATTGCCATAGAGACGATGATCCAGGTTCAAGAAAGAGCAGTAGAATTATGAACATATTTTTTAGCAAAATACGGTAAAATGGCAGCTATCATCTTGGAATGTACTGGCATATCAGCCTTGTGTTTCCAATTGCAACCTTACCGTGAAAAGGGTTCCACAAAGCCAAAGGACAGATTTTCAACAGGAATAGCCCCTTAACGATGCCACCATCTGCCCGATAGCTGTTTAGGTCAGCCAATAATAGCAGTGTGACTTTAAATTCTTGACTCAAGACAGCGATATCAGCACACGTGCTAGCACCGAATGCAAAGTTCTTTGGTATATTTTTAGCTTGCTCTATCAAGAGTGCATATAAGGTGAGCTGCTGAGTTAAAAAAAATAGCAAATTAACGCCAACATGCCAGGACAATGCTGGAGTATTGATTCCACGATAAAGACGGCGAGCAAGGCACTATGACTTACAGTGAAGGAACGAAGGGCAAAAGACATCGCCAGTAATGTCAACTATTCTCTTCCGTCGAACAAACCATTAACAAATTTAAATCGTTTCGAGGACAGGATTTTATCTACTCTGAAAAAATGCCTTATTTGCCAGCAAAATAGTATTTAAAACGAAATTTTTAAAGTGATGACAAATGATTCTCTGTATAACCTAGTAACTTTTAGCGGTTCGAATTCACCCTTCTTATTCTTACCTCCGGCATATTCGACACTCACTTACAGAATTATGGATATAAGAGTGATAGTATACATCATATTGGCAGCACAGGTACAAGCTAAAAGCCCCAGTCACATGTTTCGCCCATATTCTGCCGCTGGTTGGCACAGCTGCGAGGGGTTCAGCCAACCCTGGGCCTCCGGCATTCCCCGTATGCTTTCTTGTTGATAATACAGTTTAAAATGTCTGGCTTTTAATTTCCTCAGAACTTAATCGCTAGTTGGAGTAACTCAAGCTGAGCTAAGATTTATGGACACAGACCGAAAGTTGATGAGCCAACCCCCTGGCAGCTGTGTCATACGGCGGCAGAATATCAGCTAAACACGTGTCTGGGCTTTTAGCTAGTATCTATGTCGGAAGTGTTCTCTGATTGGTTCGTTTATCGTCACTGGCATGTTAGCTTTATTTTCAGGTTAGCCGTTGTAATTTACATGAATCAGGGGAATTACTATACTGCCAAAGTTTATAACAGTTGTAAAATAATCGGATCATTGGAAAAGTGGCTGATTAAACGCAGATGCAGTAAAAACAAATTCCACTTTTACGGGAAAATGTTCCGCAAATCTGAAAATGGCTTGTTCTTTCTGATCTATGCCCCAGACTGGCAACCTATTTTGACGTTATTTTTATTTTCTGTAATAATCCTCGATATGGTTCGTTGCAGTGCATATACGTGACTTTACTATCCGTTTAACCAAGTGATAACATATGTTATAACGGAGGCTAGCAAATGGTGTTGGTGATGGTGTTGCTGTCTGCCACCTGACGCACAAATCGGCTGCCGAAGGCACATTTGTAATACCAATTTGCTATCAGGAGTACAGTGGCTTGACGTCAAGACTGCATTAGCGACTTAAAGTTAACGGCTTGTGTATACTAGCAGCGCGTGCAGATAGTGAGCTAACTGACTGACTTCGCATAGCTTTTGCGAGTACCTCAGCATTACTGCTACATCCCTGCTACATCGGATTTTACCTGCTGGGCGTATTGACATGTGTCAGCCATTCAGCAGAGTAGCCATTGAGGCGTGTGAGGTTATCAGCGCTACAACATGCATTTAATGAAAAAGTGCATTCATATGGCAAGGTGACATCTACTCTTTTAGCACATAGCTATAAAAATTCTCAAGACACCCTAAGTTCTCATAGGAGTTCCGTTCTTTCGTTAATATAACCTTTCCTGGCCTTTTTGAATGTTGTATTGTCTGTATCGAGTTTCGTCGATCGATAATTTGCTTTCAAAAACCGTGCTTTTGCGATGTCCATAGGAAAAACGTTTGTGAGAAAAAAATAGTCAAAGACGTCGGAACTTCGACCATATTCAAAGGAGTCAAAGAAAGCAGTCACCGTTGAATCTTTTTCATTTTGTGAAGTTTCAGATACAGGAGAACAACATCAACGAACCTTGACACGAATAACTGTGCGTTTTTATCAGATATCGTCTGTTTGAGGATGAAAAACGGCTGCGATAATGACGGCATGGCATTTAGAAGGCGAGACAAGCGAGTTGTCGTTTTTAGGGTGCGATTTTTCTCCACCGTTGGTTGTACATGCATTAGTATTTAAGTTTTGCAGTCACAAGCGGTACAATGGACAGCCGGACGATAAAAAAACAGCTAGAGTAACTGCATGCCCATTACTATGTTTGCCATGTATTCCAGCCTTGAAGCTCAGAGATCTTCGGAGCTAGGCGTTAGCGTTGTTCGGACATCCTTTGGCAGGTGCTCTGAAAATATTTCTTTGGCGAGCTCTGAGAAATATATGCGCCCTTCTCTGCAGATCCGTTAGCCTGTGGTCTTCAATTAGTTATTAAACTATCCGATGGTGCTGTTGGTGATCGGAAACAGCCCAGTGTCTGAGAATTACCACTTTAAACTTAGTGTACGATGTATCAGTAGGAGGACAGCACAGTGAATACGTTTTAATCAGGACCTGCGTTCATTAATCCAAATAAGCCGGAGTAATTTTCTCAATTCATTTATAGCTTATTGAAGAGGTAGTCAGATCAAATGCAAAAAAGTTGTATATCAGCGTTCTGTAAGAACTTTCGCAGATAAAAGGGCCGTAGATGGAAGGAAGCATCTACTAAGGCCACTTTAGCGCCAAACAATGAGGAAACAGCTACGTTAGTGTGCAAGGGTTGGTCAGCTAGCTTTTGTGGTTAAGTAAAATCGTGTGAGAAGGCAACTCGTGCTCCCGTTAGAAATCCTCAATTTTACGAGTCTAGCATGATGGAAAACCTCGAACACACGCTGAAACAT
>WEDG01003223.1:0-29775 GCA_017591395.1 Schistocephalus solidus | reverse complement strand
GTTGGTTGGCAGTCCCTGCTCCAGGCGACCGTTCAGATGATTGAGCAGGATACGGGCGAAGATCTTACAGGCGATGTTGAGCAACGAGATGCCACTGTGATTATCACAAAGTTGCCGGTTCCCCTCCGTTTGTAGAGATGGACGAAAGTCGCGTCTTTGAAATCCTGAGGAGCTTGTCCTTGGAGCCACAGCTGCTGGAAGAGTGTTGAGTTCTGCCATCAGCCGGGGCCCACCGGGCTTCTAGACTTCAGGTAGGATTGCGTCAGATCCCGGTGCTTTAGCGCTGGAAATCTGCTGCGCAGCCCGGTGGGTTTCTAGTAGGGAAGGCGGCAGATTTAGGTCATGGTTCGTGTCCACTTGAGGGAGCCGGTCTATGACAGCATCGGAGATGGCAGAAGAGCAATTAAGGAGACTTCTGAAGTGCTCGACCCAGTGCTTCAGAATTTGCGATTTCTCTGTCAGCAGTGTTGTGCCGTCACAGCTAAGAAGCGGTGCGGTCCCTTTGATACACGGGTTGTAAATGGCTTTGAAAAAGTGTTTCATTTCATTGCGGTCCACATACCCCTGGATTTCCTCCGCCTTTCGGATCATCCAGGCGTCCTGCATCTTCCTCAGCCGTTGCCGTACAAGGCAACGGCATCTGAAGAAGGCTGCTATGGTGGCATTAGTCCGTTGGTCCATGTAGACTTTGTGAAGTACATTCTTCTCTGTGAGTAAGTTGCTGATCTCGGCGTCATTGCCATCAAACCAGTCCTGGTGTTGACGGCGTGCGCGTCCGAGGACATCGAGGGCGGTGGACTGGATGACATTTCGCAGTTGACACCATCGGGTTTCCATCGGGTCACCAAAAAGAGGCTGTAAGAAACTTGTTTGACCATACTTTGTTTACCACACCGATAATTAAGATCTGAAACGCGCATATATTTGAGACGCAATGCCACACCGCCACGTTTTACTGTCACGGCGTATGCTAAACCTGTGAAGACCCTTTTGGTTGACTTTAAATGAATAAGGATACTCCAAACAGAAGGGGCAGCAGAACGTCCGTAAAGTAACTACTTTGGTTAATGGTTTTTAAGAAATATCTTACTTTGAAGGCTTTACTAACCACCTCGAATGGACGATTCTAATAAAATTTATTAGTGAGTGACCGACCTGTGAACATGTGAGCTTAAGAAATATTATATTCCTGAGACGTCCCTGTCAATGCAATCAAGCGCAAATCTGTTTGCCTAGGTAAAATGCATGTAAGACAATGTAAAAACAGAAGAAAAACTGCCTATACTTGTGAAACGGTGTTGGAATATAAACTCGCATGATAGGCTGCTTGATGACGGCCATACTTTACGTTGTGCTTAATCTTCAGGAATATTTATGTGCAAAACTCTCAAAAAGACTTTTTTCAAAAGTAATTCTACTTTTAGTGCTTTATTTACTCGTTAACTTGCATGGACAGGTTTCCTGTACATTTAAAACGGCCGTTTACGGAACTAGATCGATTTTCACATTTTCGTTGTTTGTACCTTTTCCCAAAAAAGTATTTCTAGACGATTCAATATTACCAAAATCAGCCCCATTTTTCATAATGATTGATTTTTTATTTATATAAAACTTTGGGTGACGCAGCATTCACTGATTTTGCGTAACGGACCATAACGCATGAAATCTGTAAGACTACGTTAGTTAGGGCAGCTACTGTACCAACGGAATTGAGCAGAATAATGTAAAATTGAACGGAAAAACAACTTCCACTGCACAAAAGGTGTTTTAATACCAACAATCACAATAAAACAACATTATGCCCATTGTTACGCAGATGTAGTAGTAACTACGTCGGGGGTTACTTTCCATAGCTATGAAATAATAAAACATACGATCTCTGTGTTAACGATGGCTAAGGCGGCTTGCATAACCTACCATTGCCACTAATTGCTCCTGTGACCGCATTTTCTCCTGAATTGTTTCCTGAAAAACCTCTTTCGTTCGATCGACTATCATGATGCTTCTTATTCATCCTCTCGCTCACTCAGAACACGCCGTATGAATAGAAGGAGTTTTAATATGTAAACTAGACGGATACATGTTATGCCTTGGGAAACGAAAGTCAAGGACGACAAGAAATCCTCCTTTTGCGCATCTCGAAGATTTTGACAGTCAAATGGATGACACAGAAGTCTCGACGGTAGTTTTTCGGGTGTCGACGCCTATTTGCAGACGCGATTGCTGATGGTAAGTTCGCTGTGAAACTCAGTTCTGTGCTTTCACAGCAGTATCAGTCATACACCGTAGTTAATATGGCCTAGAACCGAACGACTGGATTGGGGAAGACTGTCTGTCAGAAATAATTATATAATTAACTTCTCCATTTCCGTGGGTCTTTTGTATTCAGGTCTACTCGTACTGTTGGGACTCGATTAATTTACCACCTTTTGTCTCGTTTTCCATTCAGCCTTCGTCTCATTGTGTTGCCCTGGTGAGAAGATTTTCGAAAAATCCCATTTGTTAGAAACATGAATCTCTAAATCAGTCAGCAATGCGTTAAGCAGACTTAATTACCTCGTAGCAACCTATTGGTTCGTGAACTGTGCTCAACGATAGCAATCTCGCCGGACATAGCTGAATATTTCACTAAATGAATTATAAATAGTTAAACGTGTACATCGTTAGTCTCTCCACCTCGCCCAGCACAGATATTCCAGTTTGGGTGATTAAATAAATGAGACTGTTGGAAAGATTGGTTCTGTTTGCAGACTACAGAAAAATGAATGCCTTTTATTCTGACAATGCTATTCAACCCCTTAAACAGAATTGCGAAGACTTAATTTAGCGAGAATCAAAACAGCCTAGTCCTTACTCTCACACACGAACTAATTCTCGGGTGTCGTGCTGGATCATGTCAGATGGATTATCTTGAGAACGCGTTGTGCAGGCCAGACCTCACCACCCACCCAGACCCCTACAGGCTTCAGTAGAGGTGTAGCATTCCGATCCCGATCAAGGCCACCCTTCGGTGCCACTCAACGATGGCGTTTAGCCAGGTGAAAACACTGACTACAAAGCAGGTTGAGACAAGTGAGTTCCAATAACGATCTGTGAGCGGTCATCAACGAACGTAAATATCTCCCAATATAAACCGGCTAGACAGTGACCCCTTGACTTAACGGTTAGAGCGTTGGACTTCTGATCAACAGGTCGCGGGTTCGAGCCTCCGGTGGGGCACTACCTGGGATCAGGTATGACAGACTGATGACGGCTAATGAGCCAGAAATGGTCATTCCAGTCTCCCTTGTCTGTGTCGGTGATGGTATTCTGCATCTAATGACTGTATAAGTACAACCTGTCAACTTAACTGCCGTTCCTGCCTTTGAATTTCGAAATCCTCGAGTTTTTGATTATCCTATCCTGGCAGAGGTGCTACGCGGGGGATAAGAATGCTCAGGCAGGGCAGAGTAAATGAAAAAGCAACTTTGATGATGTACGCATGCCGCAAAACGGTGATGACTGTAAGCCAAAAACAAAGTAACTGCCGCCCTGACAATCCGTCTAAGTGATTAAGCAGCTTGTAGGGAAATCCAATTGACGATGTACTTCCTATTTACAAGTAAAGCTGGCCAGAAACAAAACTGAACATGACGGTTTTTTTAATAAAGGCCTTATTATTCACCGGAAACCCGATACCTACACGATATGATAAAAGTAACGAGCTCACTGTCACACGGGCAGAGATAGACCTCCAAAAATAAAAAAATTACGTAATTCAGTAAAAGGAAACATAGCCTCTAGGGAAATAGCGCATTTACTTAGCCACAATCCCGATGTTACATCTTGTTTACAACTCTTTGCAGATCACCTAAAGTTTTTCTCTCCACTAATGCGTCAGATACAGCATGTAGTTGCTAATTGGTTGTTTTTGTCTGTTTTGTCGCGGATAACGGCTTTGAGAGGGAATATGACGCGTCAGGGGAATAAAATAATTGTTTTAACGCTTAATTTTGCTTCTACTACTACTACTACTACTACTACTACTACTACTACTACTACTACTACTACTACTACTACTACTACTACTACTACTACTACTACTACTGCTACTACTACTACTACTACTACTACTACTACTTCTACTACTACTACTACTACTACTGCTACTACTACTACTACTACTACTACTGACTACTACTACTACTATCTACTACTACTACTACGAGCGACTACTACTACTACTACTACTGCTACTACTACTACTACTACTCACTGCCACTGCTACTACTACTACTGCTACTACTAGCTTCTGCTACTACTACTACTGCTACTGCTACTGCTGCTGCTACTGTCTACGCTACTGCTACTACTGACTACTGCTACTGCTACTTGCACTGCTACTGCTGCTACTGCTGCTGCTACGACTGACTGCTACTGCTGCTACTACTGCTACTACTACTACTACTACTACTTATTCTTCCACTTCTTCTTCTTTATCTTCTTCTTCTTCTTTTTCTCTTTCTTCTTATTACTATTCTTTTTTATTAATAATTTAGAATTTAATGGCAGAAGATTATAAAAAAGAGGGAAATTACATAGCTAGAAGCCACAAGTGGCGCAGAAATGTGAGCTATGCGTGTCAGAAGTCTTATTCTGCATCTTTTATGCCATTTTCCGGCAACGTAAGCCTTCATTTTCCTAGGGCCTGCCTGATTTAGATGCCATAGTCATTAATCCTTGTTTACTTCGCAAGCAGAAAGAGTAGGATGTTTGTTTACTCGTAAAAAAGATCGATTGGCTCTCCGGTTTTTCACTTGCGAGACTATCTCTGCCATACTTTTTGCATCTGTTTAGCAGTTAATAGGTGTTTTGTCGAATTTATGACATTGTGGTCCACCTTTGTTCCTGCTGCTCGCTTTTCCAACTCCCTTGTCACCACACACATTTTCCCCAAAAAAGACATCTAAAACTAGCCTGAAAATCGGGTCCCACGGGGAATCGCGCATACATTCGCTAATAGTGAAGTGGACTTGCGACACATTCACCTCCCTCTCCTTTCTCACACCCACCTGATAGCCCTGATGGCAAATTAAGCGTCCAGATGACTGGAGTTGGGGCTGGGTGTAGTGGCCGACAAATGCAAGCAGTCCATCTACACGTACCACACACGACCTGGTTCATAAATCCACACGAACTTGACTTCATTCATGAAGGTCGTGGCTTCATGTGATGAGAGTGCCGCCAAGGCCATAGTAAGAAGGAGCCATTACAGCCTGGTGACCTATCCCTAATAGTATTGTATTACGCTGCCAGTTGGTACGCCTCCAAGCCAGGACTGTCAGCATTTCATGCTATAATCAAGGCCGCCAGACTTATACTTGAGAGTGCTTTAAGATACTATGAGTGCGGATTCGATAGAATCAACGTAGCTACCTCTTCCACATCCTACGCACAAGTAAAATGAACGATCCTATCCACTTACTGGAGATAAGATTTGGCTTAGAAATTACAATGTCATGGAAGCCTCCTTCTAAAAATATGCCACAGACGCATATGAAAGCGGTAGAAAAGGCCTCTCGTTGACACAGCACAGCCTAATAAGCACAAGCAGTGATCGAGTCTGGACCCGATCTGCTTCAGCGCAGCCCGATAATGAATAAACATTAACAGAAACTAGTTCACACAGTGTCTGCAATAATTTTAGTTTTTTACCAAAGCCGGCTTAGACGCATTTCCTTATTCGGCTGATTAAAACTTTCAGGCGAAGTGTGAACAACCAGGGAAGTCGTTTTCCCCTATTTGTAACCAGAAACAGAGTCACTCTGCCTTTATTGACTAAGGCGCCCGTGGAAGCTAAGGTGGTTTATTGTTAAACGATGTTTTTTAAAAAAATCCTAAAAAATTGCTAAGGCATTATCAAAGAAACTTTGCAAGATTTATAAACACGGGTTTAGCTTTAACACACTTATTATCTCCCAGGTTCAGGAAGTAATTCTTGTTCAGCTAAAGCTTAGTGATTTTGAGCCACGCGGAAATGCGTGTTAGGATTATTAAGGAAAAACGCAATGAGGCTATCCTCCATCGATCTTCTCTAGATTTCAACTCTGATTGACTAAAGACGATATGTAGATACAAAGCCGCAAGGCGTATTTGTTCTTGCACGTCAACTCCCTGTACTCGATTTGTTAACGCACAAGAAATTGTGAAAACGTTTCGTGTTCCAATTAATACTCTTCTTTTTGGGACTAAAATATTCCTTATCAAAGCATGTCGTCAAATAACTTTAGAACCCTCGTTCAAATGAACGTCTCATTTCCAAATGTTTCTAATGAAATCTCACTCTAGTGCAGAAAGTTATATTCTGCAGCTCAGAATCTAACTTGGCGGCTGAAGCTGAAGATATTTACCCCAAAGCTTTTATTATGCTTATCAGATAAAAGTTTAAAACACCGTAATTGTTTGGTTGAAGATAGAAGTCAGTTATCATCGAAAAATGCGGTGGATATACAGAATGAACAGGCGTACCTTTGAAATTGGTGACTTTTTATTATAACTACATAGGATGTATTCGATAAAACCACGGTGGAGTGCAGTCACGCCTTCTCGTGGGGAATTTTAGAACTTTTCAAAAATGACAGTTTATGTTTACTCGTTTCGGGCTGCCTTCTGCAAAAAGCAAAAATAGGTAAATATGATGTAAAAAGCTATCAACATATACTTAGAACGCCTATGTGTCAGTATTGAAGGAAAAATGAATTCATATAAAAATATAAAAAGAATCTTGCAAGAGCTTATAGTTACATTTTGCAAAATGTATGTTATTTTGTATAATTCTTATTGTTTGTCCAGCATTCGTTTGAAAGGATTTCCTCTCATGAATTATATTCAGCCGGACTAACCCAATAGAGTTGTGAACTTCTAAGGAACAAAACGCAGGTTTGAAAATCATGGGCTGGACAGTCTGAGGTAGAGTATGTCAGACTGAGGACGATAAATAAGCCACGAATGGCTGTTCCGGTCTCCCTTGTGTATGTCGGGAATGGTAAGTCAGGTAAAGTTTAATAGCTTTGAAATCAATCCGCAGCAAGATGCTACCCTACAGTATCTGAAACTAAGTGTTTGAGTCCGATACTCTCTCTTTAAGTTTATTGAGGTGAGGGAAACTTTTCTGAGCTATCTGCCTTTATTGCAGTTCATCGTTTAAACTGGATACAATGATATATAATACACCATGGTTTTACCCAAAACAAATCACAAGCAATCCGAAAAACTGTACGTAAGGCTAGGAATGGAGGAGCACCCTAGAAGAGGACTTATCGGAGGCGAAATGATTGCTGCTAGAAACAGACAAACGGAATTTGGTGAGGACAGCATTGGTGGATGGGCAGCTCACTGCGGGAGTAAATTTTCGTTCTGCTTTGGGGAGCTCATTTTGAGCCACCAGCGGCTGCATGGCAGCTGAGTACTATATGCAGTAGAATGGTACGTAGAGTTAAACCCCAAATGACCATTCCAGTGCTCCCTGTGCGGCTGCTGGAGGGGCTCGAGAGTGGGCCCAAGGCAGGAACGGCGCGAGTGAGTCCTCTTCCAACCAGTGAGCACCCTCACACCACCGTGTGCATATTCCCGATCTAAGCTGGCATGACTACGAAGCCCATGGCCCAATAATTAGTGATGGACTTCTACTCTTCAGATGGGGGCGGGGGGGGGTTCAAGCCCTCGGTTGACCCAACACCCTGAGGTTAGGTATAACTGTCTGATGACGGCATTTTGAAAGCCAGAATTAACCACTCGAGTATCCCTGGTATTTGTCGGTAACATTCTACCGAGGACAATAGTGTAGCCTGTTATCGTTATCAGTCAAAATATAGGGGATGTAACCTGTTGTCAAATCTATTGGAAACGTTTTCATACAACATGTTTTAAAAAAGGGCAGTCATGACACGTTTGATCAGCTCTCGCCAGCAGATGTATCGATTATCGGTCAGTGCTGGAAGTCAACCCTTAAAGTTTATTGACCATCGTTTGAATGTCAGGGTGGCAAGATGCTGTTACTAGCAGGTAATGTAAAAGTGTTGTCCATGATTTAAATCCTATGATTTTGACCCTTGGAAGCAACGTAAAATATTTTGTATGTTCAGAATGCTCCATTTGAGTTATTTGCTGTAGTTTATACACCTTGGTGCATGGAGTCCCTATTGAAAATCAAAATGAAATCCCCAAGTAGTCAGTGCAGGCTTAAAAAACTCTTAAACCACATCACAGAGCACGTTGCCTACTGGACAGGTTTCAAGCGTGCTTTAGCTTGCGCCTCCATACACGCGGAAAACGGGCTCCATAAGTGACAGTTTGATCATCACCAACGATGAGATCGACCCTGTGCCCCACGACCTGGCGGTCGAAGGGACGGTGCCTTGCGCGTGAATTAGGTTAGAGTGATAGCAGACTTGTTCTTCATCTGCCGCACTGTCTCCCCCTCACCCACTCTGAACCGATAGCAAACCGTAATTATGATGACCACGGGCAGGTGGTAGACAAGGCTAAACCGACATTCTACGCGTGCCACACACAAGCCTGGTCCGAACAAAATCGATCCAATTCTTACCAGGATAAGAGGTGGCTCAGATTCTCTCTGATTGGGAGTGCCATAGAGGCCGCATACAAAAAGAGACATTGCAGATTGACTCGCCATCCTGACTGGCGGACAGAATTATTCCGTCAGTTGGCAGTCTTCCAAGCCACAGCTTTTAGCGCTTCCTGATAGGTTCAAAAATGCATCCGATTGCTTATAGGTAGCAGTGAGTTGAGCAGCTGTGGGGATGGAGTTCCTCGATTGGGTCTCTCTCTCTTCCTCCCCTCCATTTGTACTAGACCGATGCCCACGCCGGTTAGTTCTCTAATCCTGAGATTGTGTAAACGGGACTGATACGGCCTGAGCCTGCACCTAGGCGTGCCAAGAAGCCCTCATATATGCCATTTGATATAGGATGCGAAAGATGTGCAGCTCGTTGAGGGAGTATGAGGCCCGCTTTCGTGTACATGCAAATATAATTATTTAAGACCCGGTGGCCATCAAAGTCCTTGTCTCAGAATAACTGGTGAAAAAACTGGATGCCATTGCAGCAAAAATAGCTCAAAAGGTGCAGTTTTTTCTTCCTAATTCGCGCAAATACTGCACTTGAGTTCACTCGATAACACCAGTTTGGTCGAACCCTGAGCAAATCACCGAATCCCAGGAACTGTACCTTCTGCACAATACAGCAATCAAATAAGATGTTTTACAATATGTGCAAGCCGCAGGTGGAAAAGCCAGTTGAAAAAAGTGGGAAAAAACAGCGACCTCAATAAGACAGACGGCCTAGACGGAATATATTTTTATTAATTTGACCCACTTTTGAAAAGCTCGTCAGCCTCGGTGGGATTTGAACCAACGCCATCAAATGGAAGGCGTTAGTATAGCCAAAGCTCTAGCCAACTGACCTACGAGACCCCACCGGGAGCCGTGAGTTTAATCACCCTTGGGTCAAGTTACCCACCCAGCCTACTGCAACGAACGGAATCCACAAATTCTGATACAGTAAGCTGACTGCCTAAGCAGGATTTCCTATGCAATCAATCTAGAATCCACCAGACGAATACCAGGCACAATTAATTAAATAGGGGATTTTGGCAGATTTGAATAATTCAATTGACCCAATTGTGAAAACTTGGTGGCGTCGGTGAGATTCAAATCCATGTAGGCTTTAGTAAAATTGGTTCAATTTAATTATTTAAATCTGCCAAAATCCCCTATTTAATTAATTGTGCCTGGTGGATTCTAGATTGACGGCTTAGGTAATCCTGCTTGGGCAGTCAGCTTACCGTATCAGAATTGATGGATTTCATTCATTGCAGTAGGCTGTGTGAATAACTTGACCCAAGTGTGAATAAACTCACGGCTCTGGACGGGGCCTCGTAGCTCAGTTAGCTAGCGCGTTGGCTGTACTAAAGCCATTCCCTTTCTGGCGTGAGTTTGAATTCTATCGAGGCCACCAACGTTTTTAAAAGTGGTTAAATGAGTTATTAAAATCTGCCAAAATCCACTTCTACTCGTTTTTATTGATAAAACGTCTTTTTAGGCTGATTTCTGCCCTCAAAGTGTTTAATAGTGCGTTGCCTATATGCGTTTGAACCTTCAAAGCTCTGTAATTTTGATGGAATACCCTACACTCATTTTATTGGAGCAACATGTAAGCCCAGATGGTCTCAAGGCTTTTGTAGGTGACCTGACGGGATAAGGACAAACATAAGGTGCAGAAACTATGTGGCAATAAAATGAACGCTAGTAACCCTTAGCGAAAATTATCACACAAAATAGAAGTTCAATTTATTTATTTAGAAAATTTTACTATTCGAGGATGGGGAGTTGAGTACTTTTAGCAATGGCCTAAGTTCAAACTGCACTCGATGCCAGGCGTAGGTAGGTTGGGAATTAGTTATTGGTGACCACTCGTAGGCTGGAATACAAAACGCGGAAGATGAGCGTTCTGAGCCAATATTGAGCATGAACCTTTCAGCAGGTTTTCGATACTTCAAAGTTTCCTAATGAAAAGGAAGCCTGTTAGAGAACATAACCTATAATGCCAGACATGTGATTAAGCTTTTAACAATGCTGAGCATAACAAGCTGTTGTAGAAGCGTTTGCTTGTTTCAGAAGAGGAAGAAGAAGCAACATGATAAAAAATCAAGACCAGCCCTGATGCGGCAACCTAAAAGTGCTTTACATTGAGTACTTTTCACCTGTCCATATTGATTCAATATGGGTGGTCCCATTTTTGCTCTGAAATTCCAATTCAATATGGGCGGTCGCATAATGATAAGCAGTTAATAATATAGAAATGCCAGGGTTATTCGAGGGATCATTTCTGTGTGGGCTGCAGGGACTTCGTAATCGCCCATGTACCATCCGGCAAATACTACTGCTCCTTTCATGCCTTCCGCATGCACTTTTGAATCTCCTTGTCTGCAGACACCAGAACTCCAGTCTTTGCTTCAAGGATAGGCTCAATACTCGAAAACCATGGAGTCCTGGTTCCTTCCCCTTGTCTTATCTGCCCTATATTGAACGGCAGTTAACCATTGATGGCAAATAAACAATCGATAACTATTTCAGTATGATGGTTTTGCCAACATTAACTCCTGTCCGTAAAAGGCCTCCATCGTTTGACCAGTCAACATGAGAACATTTTTAAAGTTATTATGTACGATAAATTTTCGTGGAAAAGCTCACTGGAAGTCGTTTGAAACTACTGCAGTCATTGCCTCCACTTTCGATCTCAGGCCACAGCTTCCGCGGTGTGTTTTTCTGACCATTCTCTACAGCATGTAGCTCCTATCTCATGAAATCTCATGGATTTCATGAGAAAAGGCCCGTTGTGCCAAATCAGCCCACACAGCGTCCCCCAAAGTTCTGGCAGTAAAGCAGCTAAACCGCTCTTAAAATGAAGGCAAAATGTGGCTTAAAAATTATTTTACTTTGTTTAGAAATACTATTGTTGCAGTCATTGCTCCAATTTCTCGATCTCAGGCCACACAGCTTCCGCGGTGTGTTTTCTGACCACATTCCACAGTATTGTGCCCTCTATCTCATGAAATCTCATGGATTTCATGAGAAAAGGCCCGTTGTGCGAAATCAGCCCACACAGCGTCCCCCAAAGTTCTACAGCAGTAAAGAAGCAACCGCTCTTAAAATGAAGGCAAAATGTGGCTTAAAGAATTATTTTACTTTGTTTAGAAATACTTATTGTTGCAGTCATTGCCTCCACTTTCGATCTCAGGCCACAGCTTCCGCGGTGTGTTTTCTGACCACACCTACAGTACGTGCCCTATCTCATGAAATCTCATGGATTTCATGAGAAAAGGCCCGTTGTGCGAAATCAGCCCACACAGCGTCCCCCAAAGTTCTACAGCAGTAAAGAAGCAACCGCTCTTAAAATGAAGGCAAAATGTGGCTTAAAAAATTATTTTACTTTGTTTAGAAATACTTATTGTTTTTAGAAAAGTGGCAAATTCTGAAAAAGTGACGAATTGGGTTAGATTATTTAACTGAAGTTTTAAATTTACAGGAAAATTGCCAAGTAAACAAATGAGTAAATAAAACATCACAAGCAGAACTGCTTTTGAAAATAGTTCTTAAGTGTACATTCCACAGAAGTTGTTTTCCAGATTAAGGGCAATGTAAAGTATAGCGGATACCAAACAGCCTAAATTTCGAGTTTGTATTCCAAACACAGTTTCACGAGAATTGATGGTTTCTTTTTCCGTTTACACGTTGTGAAAGATTCGGCTGACTAAGGCAAACAAATTTTCGCTTTATTGTGGCGGCAGAGACGTCACAGGAATAATATATTTCTAAAGCTGATAGTACGTTTAAATAGAATTGTCAGGTGAAATCGTGAACGTTCCACTTTATGCATACTACGAATAATTTTCTTTTATTAAATTTCTTCATAAGTATTTCTTGTGTTTGATAAAGATGAGTTTCAGCTCGTCCTTGAAAGGGCGGTTTTATTTTGTTTTCTGCTTATTTACCAAAAATGAAGATTCTCTTGTATGCACTTATCCTAACCTTCAAAATAAGATATTTCTGGAAGGCATTTATTATCAAAGTGAGTTCTCAGACACCCTTTCTATTGAAGATGACGGTTTGGGTCATATTTTTGAGACTCATCCAAACACGAAAACTCGTTACCGAGAAGAGTATATGTCCACAGCGTAATTTTGCATTTAATATGCTCAGATCAATTTGAATAAATCTTATAATAAGTTACCTTTTTAACGAACAATTTAATTAGATATTTTGTTGTTGAATGTCAGCGTACTTAGCCTTTTTTGAAGATCAAATCAAGGAAAAAGTGGGACGTTCGGCCGAAAATGACTTCGCTGAAAATAAGGGGGTTAATGTCTACTAAAAAAAGAACTAACTTACTACTTTCTATCGGTGCATTTGTCACTGTTTTTTGCGTGCATTTAAGCCCCGTTCTAACATCGCAAACACTCAACCGAGTTTACAAATATTTTCTTAAACTTTGCAAATAAATATCAATCTTCTGCCCTTTTCGTTTTAAATTCCCGTATACGTTCATAGTCAACTGCAACTAGAAACTGTCAGGACATCTTTCGCGTACATCGTTACGGAGAAAATTGACGTATGCCACGGTTTCTCAAACATTTGCGTGTTTAAGCTCCCCATTATTGGTGTGGTTAAACAAAGTTCAGTAACACAAGTTACTTACGTATTTTTTAGTATAAAAATTCAACAATTTCCAAAACTTCATTTTTTGAACTGAATCTGTAATTTATTTCCTGGAAACAATGTTATTTCTCATATTTAATTAACCTGATATTCCTGAGCGCAAAACCACATTTTCGGTTCTGTCATAAGATATATTGAAACGTTTTTCCGTCTAATAATAATGTCAGTTTATGGTATAACGCATAGAAACGAAATGTTTTGAGCTGTAACTTTCAATAGCCTAGGAAAATTACTGGATAGCAAAAAACGTGCAATGTGGCCCTGTTTTGCCCCAATTTTCCTTAAAGGAACAGATCTGAAGTGAAATCCTTATTAATGAACAGCTTTCAATTCAATCCGACGAACAAAAATAAACCCATAAAGTTTGTGCTCTACTACCACCTCGAATTTTGACCCAGATATTTAATGAGTCAGGCAATCTACTGAATTTGAGTAATGTAGCAAATAATTGCCCGTTGGCTCGAGCAACTGCCTCGTGGTAAGAATTCTTTTCCGGAAAACTGAAACAAGCAAGATTTTTAAATAAGACTGGAACCCCTCACCTGGTAACACAGATGAAGGACCCCAACATTATAGGAAGCACAACTATTGCCATGTCATCACCCTAAACTTAACTTGGAATAAAACATTATCCCTAAATTGAACGATAGCCCTACCCTTACCTTTAACCTTCAGATTACCCCTTACCTTAACACCCCTAACATCGAAGTAAACCTAGGGTTCATTTCGTAGAGTCTAGATTGACTACGTAGGGAAATGTACTTGAGCATTCAGCTTGTAGTGGATTGCGTAGTGGGCTGGGCGGGTAAATGGACCCAGGCTTGATTACACTTACGGCTCCCAGTTGGACCTCCTAGCTTATTTGGCTGGAGCGCTGGCTGTACTACGGCTTTCCATTTGCTGTCATGCTTTCGAATCCCACCAAGGCTGCCGAGGTAATCAGACTTGTTGCTAATGACCGAACACTATACTTCCTGGAAATGCTAAAGGTCCTGAAAAGGATGGAAAGAGGAGGAGAGAGCTCCTCCTACCGTACCTTGCGGTATTTTATAATTTGCACATCAATGAGTTAATGCAGCTCAGCCCTTTAGTTAATGTGTATGCCTTCAGTGTTGAAAGCACGTTAACAAACCAAGCAAAACTTACATTGACAGACTTTTATATTTATCCTTTGTGAACCGAGTTCTAGGCCCGGGCAATGATTTTTCGATTCGTTCTATGTGAGCCAAACTGCGACCAAAAATTCGGAGAAAATCCTATGCATTATCTAGGGGACGCTTTAGAGGCTAATAAATCCCCAAATTTTCTACGCCACTAGCGATGGTGGACATATTTAGTAATTTTTGGACGCTCAAAATCTGATTTGCATTTTTTGGCCATCTACCCGAGTAGACCACTATTTTAAAAGTATATTTGCCCTCAACGAAGTGAGCGCGAGCCCACTGATAGAGACCCATGTTCACCGCTGTGCGGTTCTGAGAAATTTCACGTTTATGCCAAGGTCACTCATTGCAATTAGAATGGACAACATTTGGTCTCAGATTATGCAAGTACTAACCCTAAAAAGCATTACTCCTAATACGTACGCCTCTCAGGCATGTTAAAACGGAATTTTAAAAAAATAAACTATTGAAGTCGTTATTGTTCACACTGAGTATGAAAAGATTTTCTACTATAAATCGAGGAAGCATGTGTCCAAAACGGAAGTGAACGAATTCGCATCGGAGGATCTTCCTAGCGAGCTGATAAGGCCTGACCACAGGCTGTGTGAGTAAGTTGATACCACGACGCATAAGTCGAGTCCACTTTCAGGCCCTCGTGAGTTATGCTGGGAGTGTGTCAGAAAAACCCTAATTACCTACTGAATGATGTGGTTTCTGGAGGTGAAAATGACTAATCTTCTTCCACTGCTATAATTGTTATTTTCCCATTGCCATAAAGCAAAGCATATTATTCCAACTACTCAACCGAATAACGAAACAGACAAGGGCTGTTTGTGTGACCCCCTTAACTCGGCAACGAATGTTGAACCCTAAAAACACAATGGAGAGGGTTAAGGTTAGTTTTAAAATTGGGGTTAGGGTTCAGTTGGCATGTAGGCAGGCGCGGATAGATTAAAGTTTAATACGGTCTAATTGCGTGCAAAAAACCCAGCTCATCTGACCGATGAGAGTGCGTATATAAATTATTTTTCATTATTAAAGTTTAACCGCCCTTTTTCGTCCATTAACCTGCCCTGCCCCTATTGTCACCGTTCTCGTATTGTACGTATACCTATCCATTGTGTTCGTAAGGCGAACCGTACAAGCATACGTCAACGGTAAGGAGGGTTGCACAAGCAGTCCTTGCCTCTGAATGTTTAAAATCATCACCGCGAAGGGCTTTGCATTTCCAATCACCTTAAGCAGTGCCAGACCATGGATTGTGCAATGGCTGTAGGATGGATAGCATAAAGAGTGATCCTCTGCGGGGAATCTATCGCTCTTGCGGATTCGAAGCGTGGGCTGACCTCATTAGGACGGCCCAGTAGTAAAGGTCCCATGCCATCTAATCCTAATGATAGTCCACAATTAGTCGATGTAAGCAAAACTGAGGTTCTCAGGAATTCAGTGAGAAGAATTAGATGTGGTCGCTGGTACCTGATGGTTCGAATGCATAGTAAGACCTCTCCTCAGAGTCAAAATCAGATACGTATCTGATGTTGTCTCTGATACTGTCGCTGATTATGCATTCAAGCGTGAATCCGAAACAGTAGGCAAATAAAGTTTTTGTCGTAGTTATCGCGTCTACTACTACTAATACTAATACTTCTTCTTCTTCTTCTTCTTCTTCTTCTTCTTCTTTTTCTTCTTCATCTTCTTCTGAATTCTTAGATAAATATTCAGGCTCTCCATATACTTCACGTGTGGGTCCTGTTGCCAATGCAAGAGACCACATTTGCAGTTTTATTAAGATAAGGGCGTAAGTATGCTTTTGTTAACAATAATCAGCTACCAATGAACATCCAACCTGATACGTTCTGTCTTATTATTAACAGCATCCTTGTATACGGGTATTGGGCATGTGCGACCGACGGGGTTTCGGGATTCGGCTGGTTTTCGAGCAGTCCAAAGACACGGATAATTTTGTCTTTGCTATTTTAAATGCAAGAATTAACTCTGAAGACGAAAGTAAACGTACGCAAATCAGTTTGGTCAAATCAAACAGTGCATATGATTTACTCTTGAGACAAGTAACCGCAAAAATAGATGATCTAACTCATGCAAAATGCTGAAATTTGGGAATGATTGAGGATTACTCACAAACGGGAACATATATTTGCCATAGCTTTCAGGTACTACTGAACAACCCAAGGCTAATTTAAATTTAAATCAATGATGAATAGTTACACATCCATACTTAGCAATACCAAGTTTTTTGAAAAGTCGGCAAATTCTGAAAACGGGAAAATCGCTGTAGCTCTGACTAATAAATGAAAGAAAGAATTTTCTGGTGAAATCGTAAGCATACAATTTCTTGTAGGTTAAAAGTACTTACCTTTCTTAAAATTTATTTGCAGGCATTTCTGGTATTGGATTAAAATTATTTCCTAATCGTCCTTTAAATACCGGAGAAAACATCGCGATTTGTAGTGTTTTAAGTGTTTTGCAAGAAATAAATTTCTGTTCTATGCGTTTATCATAACCCTTAAAATAAGACATTTCTCAAAAGCATTTAGTGAAGTACGATGACCGTTTTGGGCCATATTGATAAGCTACCCAAGCATGAAAACTCACTACATTTTCTATTTCTGTACCTTTTCTCGAATGACAGTAGATATGCTTTCGTCTGAAATGATAACTGAAGTTTTGAAACGCACTTTGGATTAAAAAATACTACTTAAGTAGTGTAGTAAAATTGATTATCATGCAGTATAATCATAAACGTTTTTATTTATGCCAGAATAAGTGCTTTTAGACGAGCTTCTTTTCAAGAGCCTGCAAATTTGAGATGTGTATAAACTAACTATTTTTCACCCTTATAAATTGCATAGAAAAAATGCACAAAAATATGTTTCCTGTCCTCAATTGGTAACCAATTTAGCCTTTAAAAAAGGAAAACTTGAAAAAAGGGTATTTGCAGATTTAAAAAGAAAATCAATTTTTAAGATTTCGTAAGACAGTGCAATGTCTTTTCATAAACAATTTAAACCGTCTGCTTTTTTTGCTGTTTATAAACCGATAAACGTGGCAAACGTCCACTGCAACAGGTAATTAGTGCTACAAGTCATATTTTTCATAGCATAGAGAAAGTGACAATCCTGCTTACACGAAAAATATACAATTCGTACTTCGGAAACTCATAATGAAAGTCTAATGGCATGTTAAGTTTCAAATAATTCAGGTACCTGAAAAGGTTCCTTTAAATCAAAAGTCTTTCTTTCTCCAAGAATTAAATTTAAAAAGATTCGCGTTCCTACCCAAAGAGTAAAAGACAGAATATTTTTACGTATGGTTTCTTTGTAAAATATTTGAATTTATAGGAGAATTGGTAATCAATGGTTTAAATCACATTAGTTAAGAAGCTAATTTTTTACAGATTGAAGTCTTGGCAGGCTGCTGGAAAGGAGCTTGTCCGACAGCTGGATTATTCTAAAGGATAAATAATATTTCAACCTGGCGTAAGTGACCTTTCTAATTAAAAATACATTTAAGTATTATTATTAACATTTCATGAAATATCACACCTAGTCTACTTATGAGTTCCCATAAAAGCGTCCATTAATGAGTGAACTTATTCTATCACTTTCCATCCTCAATTGGATAAAGGTTATAGAAAAAGTCAGCGCACACTTTTGAAAATCTTGTTTATATGACTTCTATGAATTGGATGTCCATCTTTGTAAAATAAGACAGGAAATTTTAGTCATTTGCTTCAGACAAAACGCTAATTTTGATGAATATTTTGATGATTCATGAAGTTTGTGACAGTAAGAAAAAAATGCAAGGTCCATTAAAAGGGTAATTGGCGTTTGTTTATTTGGGCATTGCGTTATTTTTTTCATAAATAATTCTGACCAGTAGCTAGTGCGTGATCCTCATCAAAATAATGAACCTTTATATGTCCAAAGGATATATTTTTCACGGGAACACACCTGAGCACCTCGTGACTGGCTTTTCAAAAAGATTCTTTAAAGCTAATAAAGAAACGTTAGTTAACATTGCAAGGCTTTTCACAGCCATCTTGAAAGTCAGTTGTATAGTCAATTTTTGTGCTTCATTTTCATCTTAGTTTTCCAAAACGACCAACGTGCATGCAAAATGCAAACCTAAGGTTGGATTGCACCAATAATATTTAGGATTTGTATTTTATATTTAAAAATAGAAGGTCTATTCACCATGGTCTCACAAAAAACTAACAAGTAGACCAACGTGCAGTAGATGTGCTATTTCATGAAAGGTCAACGAGAATTCCGAAATGTATTTTCGATGCATAAAAAATTACTTAAAAGCGTTGTAATATTAAATATCCTGAAATATTATCCCACAAAATATTGTTCAAGTCAAGATGGCAGATTTTGAGTGAGATACTTTTCGGTTGTCTAAGAAAACTTTGCTTGGTAAAAATGACTTATTAATTGACATACAGTTTTAAATTAATTTTTGCTGCCCGTTGTAAGTTAAATATATTACGTAGAACGAATGCACATAAATATTATTCCTTCTACGCACTCAATGATTATTCACGTTTTCTTCAAATATCATACCGCAAAAATAAAAACATATATCAATCCGTTTTAAAATACTATTTCAATTCCTGGAGTATAAAAAAACCCGATCTGCCGTTTCCATTTTATTCAGAAGTTATAAACTACATGAAACGTTCATTCAGTCTAAGGAAAAGCACTCATTTAACTGCGCTTTTTAAAAAGATATTCCATAATTTTAATAGACGTTTGCAATAAAAATGGACCATATGGTACACTTGTAAGCAGCATTTAAAATTATACAGATAATATGCTGGATGAATGCAAAATTCACAGTCTTAAAAATCGCCTTATTAGAAACTTTGCCAAAAGCAACATTTACATATTTTTTAGAAAATATAAGTTGAAGAAAGCATAATTTGCTACCAAATGAGTGTATGAAAGTATATTTTGGCTTATGCTTTCCATAAAGGAAATTGAAAATTTTTGGGAACATCGAAAGTCAGTGAAACATTTTTTTCTTCCCCGCCAAAAGAACGCTTGTTTGAAAGCTAATATTCTGCAAGGTAAAATAATTTTTAAAAGTTGAGCCTAAACAGTCGGTGATTTGGCATTTTTCCTCATATGAAAGTAGAGGGCACAAATCATTTAGAAAGCTGTCTGTAGATCGGCGTTACTGCCAGCTTTGCAACTGACAAACTGTTTTTCAAACAGACGGAAACCTAATTTAAAATAACCTACGTTGTATTGTTGTATTTAAAATATTTTGGCTGAAAACGATAATGCCCATTTACCCGTGTTGCTAACACACTCCATGGCTTGAACTCAGATCTAGTGAGTAAATTTAAATTAAAGTAATGTTCTTCAAGGTCAGAAGTGCTTATATACTCTGAAATTGTAAAATGGTGAATCTTGACTCACAAAATGTCCGCTTTATACTTAAGGAATGGTAAACAGACTATCACCGTTTTGTACTATTTCCCCCGGACAGTTGAAAATAACCACCGTGCACTGTTCCATTGGAGCACAATAGTTTCGGATGGTTGTGTTATGTAAAATCCTGTAAATTTTATATAAACATGCAAAGAAAAACGCATATTCTAGCAAGTTCCCAAAATTCTAATTATTTGGCTAATCATTTTTAATTTGGGGGCTGCCGGATCTTCGTCCACGACAAGCTACCGACTATTTAGTTGTATCGGTTTCAAGAGTTGGTTATCTCATCTCAATTGTTTTATTTACTTCTACAGAGTTAATTTTACGCTTTTTGAACTCGAAAGAAAACAATCTGCCCTCAAAAAGCCACGTGGACGCTGGAAGCTCATCTACCGCAGGTGTCTGATGTTTTGCTTCATCCATTTGAAATGATTCTTGTAAGTACACAGCACGGTTAAATGCACACTTTTAGATTTTGCTGAGCATACGTGTGCCTTCGATAACTTCTCTTCGGACCAGTACAGTTATATGGAACATAGGAACATGGTACAAATTAAAAATATGCGAGGATAGGTTGCCTGCTCAGACAACCTTCCATGTACATTTACTCATTTAGTTGCTCCTGTGAAGTAGGTTATTTTGGTTTCAAGAGTCGACGCCTATAAAAAAGAATAAGAGGACACCTCCTGGCATGGCTGAGAAAAGAGAAAGTTATGAGCATAAACAGTTCCAACCTTGCACAAAGTGTTGAATTCGGGCATAGTGTGGACGCCAGCGAAGCTGTCCGTGTACTTTATAAGGTCCCACCTAACTACCCCAAGCCCCTGGGTCAACGTCTGCTAGCAGTAACAGAAGTGACTGCCATAAGGTTTAAGAAGCCGGTCATTTGCGCACAAAAGAACCTCGTACAGTATCCGCGCTTAGCATGGCCAACGGTGGTTTAACTGCGTACACTCCTTCGCACCATTTATTTACCCCCTTCCCTAGAACGGCTCTAACAAACTCTCTCTACCGCCTAACACACTGTTTTTGTCCATCTTCCCCTCTTCACAAATCTTGCACACCCCTAACTGCATGAACAGACGAAAAATAAATGATGGCATATTTTTAATTGTGAAACACGTTCCTATGTTCCAAATAACTGTACTGTCGCCAAGAGAAGTTATCGAAAGCACACATATCCTCGCCAACTGGTCTTTGTAGCTTTTCGATTTGTGATTTGAATCTGCAAATTCCTGATTAGATCAATCGTTGAAGACTGCAATTATTCCCTTAAATAGTCGGTATAATGTGCGTTGTCATATGACAACAAGCAAATTTACAGTGTAGCGCAATGAAAAAATTGAACATTCGCACACCCAGAGAGCAAATAATTCACGAGGGAAAAAAAGTTATTTATTGTCATTTTCCCAGCATAGCACTTGGCAGTCTGCAAATGGTCTCGTCTTGCCCATCGTTGACGGATATTGGTTAGCTGCAAAGCATGGGAAATTACCTTGATGCGAATTTGGGGGCCGCCATTGCACTTCCATTCTAGACCAGTTTTCTATTGATGCAATTTTTGGCAGAATAACCTTACCGACAAAGACAATGGCGACTGAAACGAGCGTCTCACTACGCGGTTACTATACTCAATCACGACCGCCATGACACTGAGCCAGTGGCTCAATTTTTATGGTGCTTGACCTTTAACCAACTGGTCGCGTTTGAGTCTCAGGTGCTGCAATCCTTGACGTTGGGTGTGGCTGACTGATGACGGCTAATATGCCAGAAATGGTCATTTCAGTGACCCCTACTTTTGTCAATAAAGACATCCTGCCTATGATACTAGCCGCTGTGTGGCTGCTGGCCAATGCTCGATAGTTAACCCCAGGGCAAAATGGGATGAATATGCCCGGTGACGCGATCCGTAATCGCCCCTTTACTATCTTCCATTTTCCTAGCAGTAGTCTGTATTCATTAAAATGTTTAGCTACTTTGATGACATGTCTGCAACTTGTCTTATGTTTTTCATGTGTTCTGAATTATGCTCAAGTGTGTTCCGCGAGCTAAGTAGTAAATCTGGAAAACAGACCAGCCAACAATTTTTGTTACTTCAGCACAATGCCTTATTTTGTACAGACTTCGAAATCTGTTCTAAAATAATGATTGACAGAAGTAAATGTGCTGGTTTACATCGCTTCTGGGGTCCTGCCCCCTTGTCCTATTTTAACAACATTTCGGAGTACAAGTGACTGTTACCTCTTGCTTAGGCACTTTTTCCTGTAAAAAGGCAAATACGGATATCAAAATGTTGACACAATTTAGATACGCCCATTAAAACTTTTAAATCGGCAGTTCAACCAGGTAAAAATTGTGTGCGCCGGTTGTTAGTGAGCAGACAAACTCATTAGCTACGGAGGGTACGCATGCAAACTAAGAAGTTGTGAAGTCATTAGCGAATTTCGGGTGTTTTCGTTTGATAAACCCCTTTGCAAGTAACTTGCCGGAAATCTATCTGAATAATGTTTTTAGGACGCAGTCCAAAAGTTGCTATAAATATTTAAGTAAAAAATAAGCAGGTTCTTGGTTGGCCAAAATCATGGCTTTAAGCGTCTGAGCAATGGAATGCAATGCCATATATCAAGGACGTGTTTTAAGTGACCTAGCGTATGACTTTGGGACTAACTGTCGAAATTGCACACCGGCCCAAATCTACCATGCACAGCAGGGTCATGTGAATCAAGGACAGATCAAATCCTAATGAGTAGTTGGGTGTATAGTATCGCATCCTTTGCAACAACTTCTTTCGTAACTACACCGGACAGACTGGAAGTAAGCTGGGATCACGCATACACGAGCATAAGCAAGCTGTGAGATGGTGTGAAGGCTAATCACAAGTAACTGCTTACACCCACAAAACTACTCATGAGTTTAACTCCGTAGCCACGTAGATAATTGCTCACGCAAGATGAAAGAAAAGCCGAGAATTGAGTGAAGCCTGTGCCTCCGATAAGAACTTGGTCAATCGATTTATTGATCTGGCGCCGGCATACAGGGCCCTGCGCAGTCACCGCCGGACTGGCGTCACTGGTGTCTGATTGACCCCTACCCCATAGAACTGGTGCTGGCTTTTGTTGCCACTTTCATCTCTGACGCTGGATTCCAGTAGTAGTTCGAAAGCTCAGAGAAATCTAGCCATGATTCCTGCGAACGAAAAACCATCTTCTTTACTTATATACACACTTATCTGGAATGTGAACATTCGTCTCTATTCGTGATAAATATTTGAGCCGAAATCAATTAGCCTCAGCAAGAAGGCTGGTGGAGACCCATCGAGGAGCCGAGTCCCTCATAGCTGTGAAATGCAGCAGCAGAACATCAACAGAACACATGTCTCGGCTTTTATCTAACGCCTATGCTCTCAGTATGATCACTCATGCAAAATTTTATATTCCTGGCCGCCTGTTCAAATTTTATAAATATTACACCGAAAACAATGGATTTAGGTCCAAATAGTCCTAAAAATTTCACGTTGAGCCCATTATGCATAATTTCAAAATGACGTACTTTTAAGTTGAGATTTTGCAAAAAATGAAATTTAAAAATTTGAGTTGATGTATGAGAAAGCACATGTAGAACGCTGAGGTACACATTGCTAATCCGAACGCCTCACAGGTGTGTCACGAAGCAGAAGACCACGTGGCTGGAGCAGTCAATATGGCAAATCCTGAAACATTTTTTTCGCGAACTTGAGGGCAGAAGTGATTTAATAAAGTGCAAAGCTCTTAGAACCTACTTGTGGCATCTGTGAAATTTTGCCATGACTTTAAACTTGCAACCTATCGAGAATTAAGTCACGGCGAACTGATCTGACAGCGAATAGTTCAGTTCATTAGCCACGCGTGTGTTTCTTATTAACACAGTAGTGATAAACATGATAGTATGATTGGCTCAGCAGATGAAATAGGTCATCTGTTTTGGCAATTGTGCAAACCCTTTTTTGCGCTCGAAGAAAGCCAAAACTACGCCGGGCAGAAAAATGCAATAAAAGCTAAAGCTAATTATTTTATTTGCCAAGATGCTTTAGTTTCTGCTAACTTATTGCAACTTATCTCCAATGTGTCGCACGAATACTTTAGTTAACTGAAAAGGGTATTCTGTTGAAGTGGTATGATAATTGAATACGGAGAAATCAGTTTTTTTCAGGTTTACATGTGCTCCTATCAGTAAATTCTACAGTAGACGTGCTCGTAAAGTAAGACACACGATCGTTGGAACCCAACGTTTTCGAGACTCTCTCGAACCCATCCTCAGAGACAGAGTCAGATAAGGTTATCGTTGCAAGATTTATGTGATAAAGTTGCTGAGCCACCTTGAACCTGCCACAATTGCCAACTGATACTTCCATAGAATCACACAGGCGCGTAGCAACTACATACAACAACATCTCGCTGGTCAGACAGTTATCGCCCCACGTGCAACAATCTGCGATGAATTTGGGAGCTGTCAATCGTGACAGGCATGCCATGCTTCCGTTTTGCGTACTTAAGTTATACTGTGATATTAATAATCGTGCCGTATACTCCAAGATATTAGCTGCTAGACGCTTCATCGATCGGTTTCAGGACTCACTCGTCCCGTTTGGCCTTGGGCTCACTCTCGAGCCTTGGCAGCAGTGGCACACCAACGATTATTATAGGCAGATGAACATATCCGACAAAGATGGGGAGAATCGCGGTGGCCAATGCTAGCTTATTAGCTACCATCAGCCAGTCATAGACGACGCCAGGCGGTGCCCCAACCCAGGCTCTGAACCACAATCGGTGAAGCGTCCATCAACCAATGTGCAAATTCAAGATCTATGTCGACAGGAACACGAGCCAATGGCATTATTTGGTAGAGCGTTAGATTTCTAATTTGTAGATCTTGGGTTCCAGCCTGGGGTGGTGACCATCTGGGGTTGGTAATGACTGGCTGATGATGGCAAATAAGTTAGAAATGCCCTTTCAGCCTCCCTTGTCTTTATCAGCAATGTTTAGCCGACACCCAAGATATTTCAGTTACGGCAGAATGGCGGCTTTTTATCGGATTTCTTTTTAAACGCCTGTAAATATATATTCAATAGGAATGTTTTGTTCCACAGTATTGAATTTTAAAATAAATTTAAATATATCTTTAAATTTATATTTATTATATGGAAAACATGTAGAAAATATTATTTGTTGTACTGAATTTGTAGCAACTTACACGCTATTATGATGATATGTATGAACAGGGGCATCTTTCTGTTTTTAAACTGTTTTTCGAATGCCAAATAATTATGAGCACTTGTATACAGGGTTTCAAAACTATATGCTATTTGCGTTACGTGTAAAAAATCACAAACTTGTCTAAAATATCAAGAAAAAAGTCCCAAAGTGCTCAACAAATTTTGCAATGAACATAAACCGAGCTTAACACCTTATGAAACGCATTAATCAAGTGAAAAGTTATAATTCTTTAAGAATGGACATTTCAAATTCTGAAAAAATCTAAAAATACGAAACTTTTAAACTGAAAGATCCTTTTTCTTTAGTATAAAATTCGAAGAAGACATAGATTTCTGACAACTGAGTACAAGGAATAAGCACATTTATAAGCATTCGTCAACCAATGTGAATATTCCCGATCTAAGTAGGCAGGGCCACGAGTCCGTGGCACAATTTGCTAGAGATTTGGATTTCTTATAAAAAAGGCGTGGGTTCAATTATCGAGGAAGGCGTCAAATGGGTTTGAGTATAACTGGTCTATGAGGGCTAATAAACTAGAAATGCTCATCCCAATCTTTTTAATTTTTCCATAATGTTGCTTTTGCCTACAAGAAATAGTGTTTTTTTATTAATGTTTTATAAGAAAATATATTTGCATTTTTAAGGGCATCGAAAAATCAACGAAAACAATTCGCACTACTTATGTAGTCATTTTTAAAGAATTTGGTTTTTACGTGCAGCCTGAAAAGAATTTCATTCGAAATCCGGCATCTTGACATAACTGATGTGTTTAATGATCATGCTACATGAAACGTAGTAATGCAAACTTATTTAAGTACTATTTTGAATTTAAAACACATTTAAGAATTCCGGTTGACATTTCCTGAGATATTAAATCTCGACAGTTCGACTGTCGAAGTCTGATGATATTCATAATGTACTCCATAGCATGCTGGCCGAGGAACGGTGATTTGCGCATGGGTTAGTTTTAAGTGATAGTTGACTTGCGCTGCAGCTACCGCACTGTCGCTTCCGTTAACCGCCTGTACCCTGTGTCAAGTGCAGGTGGCTGGCGCGGCATTAGCCTGTACCTACGCGTGCCACAACGCCCCTCCTCCCCATGCTTGGCATTTTTTGGGTATGCAACCCGAAAAATGCCTCTTCTGCCCTAATCTTGCCGCCTTGTCGGTCTGGCGCATCTTCCACGCAGCTTATTGAAGGGGCACTGGCAACCATCTATGCTGGGGCATCAGACTGATACTCGCAAACGCAAAATACAAAGGAGATCAGGCCAAGTGGTCACTCATATCCCAGATTCATGGCTATAACAATGCTTCGTCTGTACTTGTCGCCGGGAGGTTGAACGTTTACTGCGATCAACGAAATGCTTACCCATCGAACTGTCTTGTATATTTTTTCTCTGCAGCCAGATGAATTAGCTCCGAGTTTCTTGTAACTTTCCAAAACTGACCGAAATGTGGCACCAAAATCAACCTGAACAAAATTTTAGTGTTTATTTTGGGGAAAATAAGGCACTCTGGTTTTTAAACAACGGAATATGGACTCACGTACTACAGGTGGTCTCACACTTAATGCCATGGGTAACTATTCAGGTGTCCAAAATGAAAACTAACCCGCATCTCCTAATTTTTTTTTACTTAACTAACACTTACCCTAGTTATAACGTTAGACCTTACCCTACTTGGATGTGATACAAGGCCAACTGTACTAATGAATTATAAATTCACGTGTTCTAGGCGTGAGTTTTCACTGTGACACTATTTTAATGTCCAGTCGCTCATTCACTGGGAATGCTAGCGGGTAACAGGAACGTTAAGCACCGACTTTGTAATGTCAGTGACATAAACCTTTAAGGTTTAACATTATTTTGGATATAAGTTTCAATATATAAATATATTTAATCGCAGGCTTGGAAATTGTACTTAGAAAAAACATGAAAATTTAAATTAATTACTTTCAAATTTAAACCTAATAAGCTTACGTTAGCAGTCTCGATTGTAAAATTTCTGTAATATTAAATCTTAAGATCGCATTTTGGCCGAGATTCAACAGTTATGTTCAAAAAATATTGGGCGAATTTAGGCGAGCTTGTATTAGCCAGCAATGCTATGGCCTTCTTATTTGGATGAACATGTCTCGTCAGATTGCCGTATGTACATAAATCAAAAGCAGCTTTCGTATGAAAAATATGGGGATAATTCAAAGAAGAATGACCGTGCATTTCATCGCACAAAGGTATGTTGACCTTTAACCCGTTTTTAAATTTAATCGAGGCTTTTGACAAAACTGATCGGAACTGAAGTACTAAGGAGATTTTGCAAAATTAATTTTTTTTTATTGAACTGAGCTCATAATAAATTTAGTATATAGTTTAATAAATTGTCTTCGCTGAATCCTACTTATTCAGTGTTAAAACCATGATTTTTAGAAGCCCTTCGTCCTATGAGCAGGTATTATAGGTTGATGTACGTCCTAGCAAACGGTTTCGTGGTTAAAAACTTGATAAACTATTTCAATTATAAAAGTGAAACCTTTCCCAGTGTATTGAAGAAATCGTACATTCAACCTAACCCCAAACACGGCAAATATACGTCATTTGACTTCATATATTTTAATAATAATACAGTAGATTACCTATCTCAGGAAATAGCAACTGATATTCTGATATACGTTTTTGATCAACTTAATCACCTAAATAGGGTTAGAGAGAGGATTACGCTTTTATTTTTGAAATTAAAATTCCAAAACTTTTCAGCAAAAATGTCCTCCATTCACCGTGAATAAGGTTAGGGAACACAAGCCACACAAAAACCGGAAGATCACAAACAAATAGTCAAAGAATGCACATATTAACCTCATGAAGAATCATTCTTGAATGTGTCTCCAAAAATATCGACAAAAATTGGACTTTTTCAAAACTGTAGCAGCGTCGTGCGCCGATGACCTCATTTTTGTTGTTCAAAAACAAATAAGGTTAAGAATGGGTATAAAATGGGTCAAATAGGCTAACCGACATAGATATAAGAAATTTCACATGCGAATGGAGAGCGGAAAAGATGGCGGCTCAATTTAAAAAGCCCGCCATTGCATCATGCACGTATCATGCATCTTAATCTGCAGATATTGCAGTCACAGCAGGATGCCCGTTTTAAAATGAGCTTCGTTCTGACCACCCGCAAAGAGGATACTCTATAAAAAATATTTACAATCTGCTCATTGATTTTCAATGTACATAATAATTTGAACATATTTAATAGAAATAACGCATAAATTATTATTTATTGCACTCCTTCGAGAGAAAATTCGTCCTTTTCTAATTTCCGTGTCGAAAAAGGGTATTGTTCGGTTTTAACGTGTTTCTTATTATAAGATTTTTAAAGATATTGAAATGTTTATCCATAATATCTCCTATCCATCAGTTTATCAATTTTGCCTACAATGTATAAATAATCAAAATCCATAACAATAATTTATGAGAACCGTATGACTTTTTATTCATACCATAGATAAATTTGTGATTTTCCGTACACAGAGTGTGTACAGCATGTAAATTGGAAACCGTGTATTCAAGTGTAACGGTCAATAGAGTTCAAAATTATTCAGAAACTTAAACACTTTCTAAAAACCGAAAGATACACTATTACGAGTAGGAAATTTAAAGAAGACGAAATTTTCTCTCGAATTAGTGCAAGAAATAATTTTTGTGCCTGCCATTCTGTAAAATATGCTTGGGATTGATATGAAAAATGAATATAAATGAGTGAATTACATACTACTTAAGTATGCCATTTTGTACAGAGTATTATCTTTGTTATTGGTCAGAAAGAAGCTAATTTAAAGGCCGGCATCTTACTGTGACGATAATATCTTGGGATAACGATGCATGAAACGCAAATCTTACAAAGAGGATTTGTTTAAACGAAGACGCCTTTCAAATTTAAGTTGATATTTTCATAAGCTAGGGAATCCACTGTAGTAGCAGAGGAAATGAGGCCCGTGAAAGACAGCTGAGTTAAAGACATTGTTTTGTTAAGCAGACTGATTCAAATGATGAGTTAACAAAGGGCAAATTTACATAAATGGCGATCTTTGACGCCATGAGTAGCTGGGTAGTGGCACGGGTAGATTTTGCGGAAGAAGGGCACGGCCAAATTACCTCAATGCCTATGGCCAGTCTGTAGCAGGATATGTTGAAGGTTCGCCTGTTGTAACCTTTCTTGAGATATAACCAACTTATGTTCATCATCAACACTCTGAGGTGACCTTGCTGCATGTCATTTTCGTCTTGATAGCGCACGTGTTAGCTAAACGTGAAGCCCATTTCAGCTGATTATGGTTTCCGCAGTAACGTGGCCGTTGAGATGCTTCGACTCATTCCTCGGCGGCCGGCGTTGTTTGCTGGTAAATACTCCATGTTAAATTTCAACTTTTTAATTTCCTTAAAAATACATGCGTAAATCCGTTTTGATAAAACCGAATCCTGCGGGTTGGGTGTTTTGTATGGATAATTTAGCTAGGACCTGCGGCGTTTCAGGCGGATAACGGTTATATTCACTAAGCTTCCAACAGACTGCAAGTAATAAAAATGTTGCAGCGTTTGCCATCCTGACACTGGTTTTTCACGC
>WEDG01003222.1:0-10355 GCA_017591395.1 Schistocephalus solidus | reverse complement strand
CGCGCTTATTGTGCTTCCACCGGTATTTTCCCCTAATTTATTTCGATTAACGTTTATAAAATTTGTATAAACTATTACAGTCTGCAATGATCATGTCTTTCTCAATAATGTGTACATATTTTCCTGCCACGGTGCCTTACTTCGAAGCCATGTCACCCAGGGAGCAACTAACCCCTCGAATTTTAATTGATCTCTTTGTGTAAGAATTTGATATTGCTTTTATGTTACTAGAAGATATCCGTAGTTTTGAAAAAAATTAGGGCTGCCATATATTTGCAAAACTATTATTTCTAAACGATTTTAGACTCAAGTAACCACTGCCCATGCAGGCACTCAACTTTGCGAATTGATTTCCAGAGTATTTGCATACATTGAGCCTATCGGGTAGGTGGCGGGCGTTCATTCGAGGTCAATCATAGTTCTCCAACCTGCTCCATTAACTTATAAACTTTGACCTTACATTGGAACTACCTCAGAAAAATCTTCCGGATGCAAATGATTTTCATGAAATTTTTATTAAATACATACCTGAATGTTTTTAAAGGAGTACACGTCCCTATAAATAAAAATCACTATACACCGATTAGTTATATACTTCAAGTAATATTTTGAGGACCGCTGAATCTTATGTCTATAAGGTTAATTTCTACGTGTTGTGGGGATGTTTTCCAAAATTTTGCACGTCACGCATATTGCACAATCAAAGCAAATGAAGACCCAATGGTAAGTATAGTAAAAATGACAATTCAAAGAAAAAAAAATACAAATCTGGCATGCAAACTCGATGAATACTAATATTGTAATTTTTCGGATTTTTAATCGCTGTGTGGTCAAAGGCAGGCCTATCACGTTAAGCGCGGATCAATTCATGTCTAACACACGCAGATTGACAGTCTTTGATTGTCATCCACAGCGACCTCAGAAGCCTCTAGTCTCTGATAAAAGCCGGCAGTCAAAATGAAGTCAAATTATTAATTTAACATCATAAATGTTTTAAAGTCGACTATATATGTTGAACCTACAGAAAGGGTGAGATTATGAATTAAATCTTTTTATTCTAAGCCGGAAAAAGCATTTCTATTATTATCAGTAAGACGCCTCTGGCGGAAAATCTTATAATTGTGGTCACGGTGCAGGTCGCAGAATGCTAGTCGGTAGCAGCTTGCTATTAGGAACGGAATCAAAGCATCGGAATTTATAACGTTTTGTGTAAATTTCAAGATAAACCAGATTTAAAAGATTAGGAACAAACATTATTCTTAATGGTTTTTATATAGACGAGGCCTTCTGATAATCTATTCACTGTTCACATAGATTGCCAGCATATAAATAAGAGCTATTTAAATTAAAGTGATTAGTTAAGTTAACTTTATTTTGCATTTCGATTTAATTCAACAAGTGCCCTAACCTGTCTTGGCAGGTGATAAAAACCTCAATGTTTCTGAATGTTCTGACAGTAAACAGAAAATTAAAAAAACACTGCTACTACAGTACAGTAAATTCCATTTCTCATTAAATGTGAACCGAAATTCTGAAATGTGTTTTCGGTTCAAGCCAATCATTTAAGTAGGGTTGTCATAGTAAGAATCGTGTAGCCAAAAATATATTAGTCACAAAAGGATGCTGGCTTTTGAACGAGCATCGTTGTGATTGCCTGCCAAAAATGTTCTCTGTAAATAATGGCTACTTAAAGTAGTATGCAATTTTCTCATTGGTTGTCGATGATCTTATTTATTAAAATATATTTTACGGTAAACACGCATAAAAATACTATTTCTTGTACTCCTATGATAAAAAATAACGTCATTTTCAAGTTTTATATTTGAAGAACGGGTATAGTGTGATTTTGAAAAAGTTTCTGAATTGCTGAATAATTTTGAACCCTAACGACCGTCACACTTGAATGCACAGTTTCTGAAATACATGCTATAAACATTCTGCGTAAGGAAAAATTACCAAATTTGTACATACTGTATGAATAAGGAGTTTACATAACTCTTATGAAATGTTTAAATAGATTTGGATTATTATGTATACCTTGCAGAAAACATTTATAAATTGATGGATACAATTTACTATGGATTAACAATTTAAGGTCGTTAAAAATCTCAAAATTAGAAAAGTTTCTGAAAACGAAAGATACCCATTCTTAAAATATTAAATTTGAAGAAACGTAATTTGCTATCATACTAGTACACGAAATAATATTTGTGTGCGTGCTTCTAATATAACATATTTGAATTAAAAAGAGAATCGAAAATCAATGAGAAAATTGCATACTAATAAAGCAGCCATTTTTCCAGAGTTATTTTTTCCAGGCTACACAAGGATGCTAGTTTAACACGAGAACTCTACTTAAGTGATTTGCTTGAATCGAAAACACATTACATAATTTCAGTTGAAGTTTTATGAGATAGGGAAACAACTGTATTGCATTGAACATAAAAATAACGGAGAAAAAGTTATTTCAAAATGAGAGCTCATGTATCTTAATTAGTTATACTTGGTAGACGTTCATACTAGTTTAATTTCAAAACTAACTTCAACGTTTCAGCGTTAATTGCTATAGCAAACGCATACGTTACTATGTATGCCCATCACAACTTCCTTCACCACCATTATGCGCAGACTGCCAACGATTGAACCGTAAGCCCAGACACTCCAGTTTTTGGTTGAAATATGTTTGGATGACAGCAGTTGTTCTGCAACCACGTGCTTAACCCACCGGTATAATCGTGTGAAATAGATCTCCTGGTGATTTGCTTAAATAACTTAACCTGCCGGCAAATGTTTTAGCTGAACGCCGTCAAATATGACAACGTGGAGACAGCTACTCCGTTAAAACTTCTGGATCCGCTCTAAGGACAAATTGTCTGCTGACCTCCTCCCCATCACTATTGCTCTTGTCCCATACGTCTGCCGTAGGATCGCTAAAAAGCAAATCTTCTAGTGCTGATGGGATTTTTCGCTTATTGCTAGACATTACCCGGGTGAAAATTTACATTTTAATTTGCTACTGAGAATTGTGAATGGATAGTTATCGTGCGACGTGGGTTAAACATTGACACTTACTCAGAGCGCGGAAACTGCGAGAGCCATGTCATCGTGCACTTAATTTTAACCAAGCTTAGTTTTTAGTTATTTCTTTGGATTCGCCATTTCTAACTCTCCTCATTTCCAATTTTTGTTAAAAACTGGTGATTATTAAACGCTGAACGCTTCTTCTCATACCGAAAATGCCAACAGTGAGAAACATCAGCATGGTGTGAATCCACGGAACAATTCGAAAATTAGTTGTTTTCATTACCTGAAAAAGTCTTTTTCTTACTCTCTCCATTATATATTTTTGCCGTCTCCGCCAACAGGGAAACATTTACACCTTGCAGTTGACAAAGCAACTAGACTACATGATATCCTCAGGATATGTAAAAACGGTTTTCAGCACTAAGTAAAAAGAGGCTGTTCTATATAAAAGATGAAAAATAGTCATTGTTAAAAGCGTGGAAACTTTTAGTCTTAGGCGCTAACATCCATTTAATGTGTGGTTACTACTAAAACCCCTGTAGTTTATCCGAAATTTAAGAAAAGATGTTTTTACGCCCAATTTTCTAATCTGGCACGAGTTCTTATGAACTTTGAGCCCATGCCTTTCACCAACCTTAATCTTCACCCACTTCCGACTCTTTAGAAATGGCAAGAAGACGGAAGGAATACTGGACATGTAGTTGGCGGCTGAATGCTATTGCCGGTGACTGCTAATTAGGCCCAAATTAATTTCAGCATATGAGTAAAATGCAGCAAGATGTCTTCATTTTTTGTTAAGAGTTTTCTAAGGCGTGGAGTCCACGCAGACATTTGCCTGGTGACTACCATCCAATGATGCTAACCTTTAGAGCCCACATAATGCTACATTTTTCGGAAAACTTCAAAAGAAACTTGACCACGGATACGAAACAAAAAAATGCGTTGTTATTTACCAACGTGCGTCATATTGTTTGCCAGACAGGGTGGTTTTAGAGGTTAATTCTGATTTTCATCCAATTCTTTAGTGCAGGACTGGTCTCGTGGCAACCCTAGGATGATACCATAGCTGCACCAAATGTACGCATACTCAGGCAATTTTGGCCACAAGTTTTTTCCAAAAATTGCACGGAAACGACGTACTCTGGTTCATTTTAATTAGATAGTTCAAGAAATTGGTTGAAAGAACAGTTAATGATTGCTAAAACTAAACATATCTATGATATTGGCCAGACATTGCAGTTAAAATATAGGCCTGGGAATACATGGAAGTCGTAAGAATATCGTAAAAATGCGGCAAAGTGTACAAGATGATGCCTTTTTTTCACAAAGCTGGCAGACCAGACAGTCCTTGAAACACTCAGATAGGGCGATCGCATAGAGAGCAGGCAACGCTAAAAACTCAAACCTTAACAGCCCTAAGCACTGGCGGGACGTAGAAACCAGAGGCAATCACATAGTGCAAGACCTTTACAGTGGAGTCCTTAATCAGAATGTGCTTGGTAGGTCGTTTTTGTGAACTGTGTTGTTGAATTTTGCGCTTTTCAATGCAATCCATTTTTAGTTGGCTTTTAGGCGAATGCTGTACAATAATAGATACTACTTAGCCCATTTCAGTAGGTTGTAAGTAATGCCTGCAAGAAGCAGCCTATTGCGCACTCTACAAATGCTAACGAAGGTTATGGCTACAGGATAAATGCTCCAGGCAATAATAATATTAGATGTTTTGGCAATTTATGATGGTATTCGTCTACATTAAGAAGCCTTTATCTGACCTAAATGAATGGTGTGTGTTTGCGTATTTGACCTCGTATTATAAAGGCTTGGCACCTACTATGCATTCGCCCTCAAACAGGAAAGAAAACAAATAATAAGCGTTATTATTCAGGTGAGTTGTGTACAGCAGCCACTTCACCATCAGGAATAATTAAGCCCCAGGTGTCCTGAACATGCTGTCAGTTTTGCGAATGAGATCTAAGCCAGGTGATTTTTGCCCACTCGCGTTAATTCTAAATAGAAAAATATAGAAAACTCGATTTTGGTCTCGAAATTTATAGCAGCTAGTGACATTTAATACTTCTGTTCTACGTGTTCCGTCCAGGAAAAAAAAATTTGTTTAATCTGCCTTACACATATCTCACATGATGTGTCCGTTTGGGAGCTGGGCGTATCCAGTAGTGTGATTGCGTGTTACTTAGGTGCAGCAATATTGCATTAAATTTAAATTTTCAGGCTTTTTTGCAGACATTTAGGTAAAAAGCATTTATATTATTATAAGTAAAACAACTCTGGCGGAAAATCTTATAGTTTTGGTCCCGGTACAGGTCGCAGAATGCTAGTCGGTAGCAGCTTACTAGTAGGACAGGAATTAAAGCATCGGAATTTTTAACGTTTTGTGTGAATTTCAAGATAAACTAGATAAACAAGATTAGAAACAAAAGGTATTCTTACTAAGTCTTTATATAGACGAGGCCTTCTGATGACTATCATCTATTCACTCTTCATATAGATTGCTAGCATATTAATTAGAACTATCTAAACTAAAGGGATTACGTGAGTTAACTTTATTTTTGAATTTCAATTTAATCCAGTAAGTGTCCTAGCCTGTTTTGGCAGGTGAAAAAGACAAAAAATGTTTCTGAATGTTCTGAAAGTAAACAGAAAATTTTAAAAAAACTACTGAACACAGTAGAGTAGATGACATTTCTCATGAAATGTCAACCGAAATTCTGAAATGTGTTTTCGATTCAAGCCAATCACTTAAGTAGGGTTGTCATAGTGAAAGTCATGTAACCAAAAATATATTAGTCACACAAGGATGCTGGATTTTGAACGAGCATCGTTTGATCACCTGTCAAAAATGTAATCTGTACATAATGGCTACTTAAGCAGTATGCAATTTTCTCATTGGTTTTCGATGATCTTATTTATTAAAATATATTTTACGGGAAATACGCATAAAAATACTATTTCTTGTACTCGTATGATAAAAAAAAGTCATTTTCAAGTTTTATATTTGAAGAACGGGTATAGTGTGATTTAGAAAAAGTTTCTAAATTGCTGAATAATTTTGAACCCTACCGACCGTCACACTTTAATGCACAGTTTCTGCAATACATGCTATAAACATTCTGCGTAAGAGAAAATTGAAATTTTCTATACTGTATGTATAAGAGTTTACATAGTTCTAATAAACTGTTTAAATAGATTTGGATTATTATTTATACATTGCAGGAAACATTACTAAATTGATGGATACAGTTTCCTATGGATGACCAATTTAAGGTCGTTAAAAATCTCATAATTAGAAATTTTTCTAAACCCATAAGATACCCATTCTTAAAATATTCAATTTGAAGAAAACGTAATTTGCTATTATACTAGTATAAGAAGTAATATTTGTGTGTGTGCTTCCCGTAACATATATTTGAATTAGAAGAGCAAAGAAAATCAATGAGAAAATTGCAGACTAATAAAGCAGCCATTTTACAGAGTATATTTTTCCAGGCGGTCACAAGGATGCTAGTTCAAAAGCCAGCGTTCTTTTGTGACAGAAATATTCTAGGATTATACTGCACGATGCTCAATTCGAGAACTCTACTTAAGTGATTTGTTTGAAGCGAAAACACATTACATAATTTTAGTTGAAATTGTATGTGATAGGGAATCTACTGTATTGCATTGAACATAAAAATGGCGAAGAATAAGTTATTTCAAAAATAAGAGAAATAGATATCAGTCACAAAAGGAATAAGCATCGTTGTGACCGCCTGAAAAAAAATTTCTCTATGAAAAATGGGTTCTTAAGCTGTATGCAATTTTCTCATTGATTTTCGATGCTATTATTAATTCAAATATATTTTACGGGAAAAGCGCAAACAAATATTGTTTATTGTACTCGTATGATAGCAAACTACGTATTTTTCAAATTGTATATTTAAAGAACGTGTATCTTATGGTTTAAAAAAATGTTTCTAAATTTCTAAATAATTTTGAACCCTACCGATGTCCCCCTTGAATTCACAGTTTCCAAAATACATGCTATAAACATTCTGTGCAATGAAAAATTGCGAATTTTTTATACGGTTTGAATTATAGGTTACATGGTTCTATTGAGATATTTTAAAAGATGTGGATTTTTATGTATACGTTGCAGGAAACATTAATAAATTAATGGATACAATGTTTTATGAATGAACAGTTCAAGGTTTTGGAAAATCTCATAGTTAGACACTTTTTACAAATGAAAGATACCCATTCTTAAAATATTTTACTTGAAGAAAACGTAATTTTCTATTATACGAGTATAAGAAATAATATTTTAAGTGTGTTTTTCGTAAAATATATTTGAATTTATAAGAGCATCGAAAATCATTGAGAAACTTGCACACTAATAAAGCAGCCATTTTTACAGAGTATATTTTTCCAAGCGGTCACGAGGATGCTAGTTCAAAAGCCAAAATCTTTCTCAGACTGATATATCCTAGGATTATGCGGCTAGATGCTCAAGACGACAACCTTACTTAAGTGATTTGCTTAAATCTAAAACACATTACATAATTTCAGTTGGCGGCTAAATGCTGTTGCTGGTGACTACTGATCCGGACCAACATAATGTCCGCATATGAGTAACATGCGTAAGGAAAAATTGAAATTTTCTATACTGTATGAATAAGAGTTTACATAGTTCTAATAAACTGTTTAAATAGATTTGGATTATTATTTATACATTGCAGGAAACATTACTAAATTGATGGATACAGTTTACTATGGATGACCAATTTAAGGTCGTTAAAAATCTCATAATTAGAAATTTTTCTAAACCCATAAGATACACATTCTTAAAATATTAAATTTTAAGAAAACGTAATTTGCTATTATACTAGTATAAGAAGTAAAATTTGTGTGTGTGCTTCCCGTAACATATATTTGAATTAGAAGAGCATAGAAAATCAATGAGAAAATTGCAGACTAATAAAGCAGCCATTTTTACAGAGTTTATTTTTCCAGGCGGTCACAAGGATGCTAGTTCAAGCCAGCGTCCTTTTTGTGACGAGAAATATTCCTAGGATTATACTGCACGATGAATTGAATACAACAAACTTCAACAGCAGAAACTAATTTAGCCCCAAGTGTCCTGACCATGCTGACAGTTATGCAAATGACATCTAAGCCAGGTGCTTTTTGCCTACTCGCCTGAATTCTAAATAGAAAAATATAGAAAATTCGATTTTGGTCTCAAAATTTATAGCAGCTTGTGGCATTTTATACTTCTATTCTACGTGCTCCGTCTGGGAAAAAAATATTTGGTAAATCTGCCCCACACATGTCTCACAGGATGTGTCTGGTTGGGAGCTGGGCGTATCCAGTATTGTGATTGCGTGTTCCTTAGGTGCAGCAATATTGCATTAAATTTAAATTTTCAGACTCTTTTGCAGACATTTAGTTAAACATCACATCTACGTACTGTATAGTAGGAAGGAATCCTTCGGTTAATATGGGATCCTGTCAGTGTGGTGTTCTCAAAGTCAAATGCGATTCAAAAGGACAGCTATCAAAAAATAAATTTCATGAAAAAAATCGTCCCATATTGCTCACACAAACGAAGCTGGCAGGTTTTTTCCATCAGTTTCCTTTATTTTTATAACTGACTCATCACGAAACATCAAATTAAGAGTTTTCGCTAGGTGATATGCTAACCTGCCAATGAGCAACAACAACATATTTTTGCATCATCCATAGTAGGTATTTCCTTATGTCCAGTCACTACGGATTTTAGGTAATGTCATAAAATATATCAAACTATGAGTCATTAACTTTTTCCTGGAGTGCTGTTGTTGCAATCGGCAACAACAGTTCTATAACGAACAACATACTGTGATTTGATATCTAACTGACAAGTACAGGGGATACATTGCTGTACTCATCATGGTTGAACATAATTCTTCAGTCAGCCGGTTTAATTGAGATCCGTAAATTTGGGAATTTCCGCAATCTTTAAGAAATAAAGTCAAAGCTGTTTAAAACTGAATCCAGCGCCATGGTGTGAACTTATTTCAGCAATGCAGTTAATGTCGTAAATTGAATAAGCAGCCAAGAAACACTTTTATTTTTCGGGATCATAAACAGCAAAAACCCTAATTTTTCGTGTGATGAGGGGTTCAAGAGAAGGACCTTGGCTTATTTAATTATTTGAATTAAAATTAATTAAAAGGTGGTTAAACAAAGGCACAGTAATGAAGTAAACATTAAGCTTCAGTATTGCGATATCAGTTAGTGTTTTTTTATTTCTGCTCTTTGTACTGATTTCTAGAAGTCCACAATGCGCAATAATTTGAGCCGCTTGTTTAATGTGTCGGCTTTTAATGAACACTTCGAGTGAGATAATCTTTCAACTGGACAGCCGGAAAATTGTAGTTAGCTGGAATCTATTGCCTGCAATAGCACGTACGTGAAATGTATTCCTCTGAGAGAAAGGATTGCATTGATATAAAATAGTGGTTATGATCTGCGCAAATTATCAATTCCTCATAGATGTGGTATATTAAATTCACTAATAGGTGGGCAAGGAGTGTAAGGAAATTGCTTGGACATATTTGCGAAGCAAACATTAACAGCTTGGCGAGTCTTCTCGGTCAGCATATTGAGCGCGATTCCCAGGTTTGCATTCAGAACGATGTAACATTTCTACTGGCTTTGCTTTTTGGATGTTTTGCAGGCACGCTTAGAAAAATCAGCAATATATTGTTTTCAGCTATCAAAAATGAATTGCTGAATCACAAGTGTTTTCAAGGTAAGAGTAATAAACCTGCTCTGTCAGATGTGCACCCAGTTATAGAGGCCTATGGATACCACGCCAATGTTTCAAAGATCCCTTTAAATTAGGACGTTCGAACTTAAATGTTTCACTGTTACCCGTGGCGCATTCGATTCCAGTGATAGAACGTGTACCTGAACCAAAGACAATATGAGAAAGAAAAGACGGAGTCATGACTATCGGATGAGGAGTTGAAACCAACATGCTGATGGAAGCCAAGAAGTGAAATCCAGGAAGTAATCGAAAGAAGGTAAAACGATCACTGGAAGAAAGAACTTCCGTTAGCTTGACGTTCCGTTGTTACTCTCGAACCCACTTATCAGACACAGTTGTAGAAAGAGTAATTTGGGCAAAATGTTCACATTAGGTATGAGGGTGCGGTAGCCAGACGATTACCAGTCTACTTTATACAGTCCTTGCGTTCATTGATGAGGAAAAGATCGCTGTTGATGCGATATACTTGCTTTTTGGAGTCTGCACCCGAGTCGCCATGATTTTATTACTCTTCTTGAAGAGA
>WEDG01003219.1:0-64516 GCA_017591395.1 Schistocephalus solidus | reverse complement strand
GTAGGAGAAAAACTGCTTAGGAAAAATGGTCAGGTGGTAGAATAGGGTCATACTGCAGTAGCATTTCAGAATGAGATAATGAAACGTCGAGGTGATTCTTTCTTGATCACTTAGGCGTATGAAACAGAATCCCATGAAAATGCGTCAATGAACTTAAGTCCTAAGCATCATATGATCCAGAATTGAATTCTGATGATGGTTAGTATCCAAAGAAACTGCAGCATTTAAGACTGTGGACCACCGAATTTGTACGTCCGAATGACGTCATCGTTTGGAGGACGGGTGATATAAGGAGACATTATAGTTCATGGGCGTCTCGAGGTAGCGTAAATATAGTTTCAAGAGGGTTACTCAAATTCCCGATGGTCCTTTCTCCGAGTCATGGGGAAAAGCTACTGGGAAAAAGATGAGGAAAAATAAAAAGGTTAATAGAATCAGTGTTAAGATAAATGTGCAGTCTTCGCTTGAATGCAGATAGACTAGTTAACGACCTAATTTCAATTGGCAAGTTATTCCAAAGAAAACTATACCTAGAAGCAAAGAAGAGAGAGCGTTTACACGTGGAGGATGCAGGGGGAGGTATAATTAGTGCAGAATTTCTTAGGTTATAAGATTCCGATATCAATTTTCGTGTGCCTAAATATCAAAATATCTTTAAAAAAATTATAGGCTGATTCTGATAAACAGACAATATGTGATCCAATGAAAACTTATTTCGTTGAGTCCTGACTTTGGGAACAGATTAGTGGCCAAAAATCAAAAGCTTGGAGACAAGCGAATTTCAAACGGAAGTCCAACGTTGCCGCAATAGAAAGAATATGAGCAATAAATGCGCCTATTCGTTCAAAACCACTTTTTTAAAAAAAAATAAATGATAGGAAGAATATTCAGGAACGACTCAGCCGTTTGTAGATGTCAAAGGTCCTGGATAACTTCAGATCTACAAGGGGTTTTGCACTTTTGGTTCACTGAGCGGTTGTCAGTATTTATTGGTGTAGAGGCTATTTTTAGCAAGTCAACGAAGGTAATAAACAAATTCCAAATTGAGGTCGTTTTGTGAGGTAAATCGGCACAAAAAAAATTCCCGAAAATTCCAAAGAGCAATTACGTACGTGCAGTGGCAGTTTTAATGTCAGAATCAGAACAAGCGAAGTGCTAACGATTTTCAAACTGTCCAAGCAGAGAACAAAAAGATTCCTCATTTTTAAAACAATTAGTCAACAATCTTTGGAATATATTGGGAACTAGGAGAGAAGCAGTGAAAAAATAACGATTAAATCGGGGCAGAGTTCAGCGAGCCTCCAATTAAAAAAATTTTAGGAGAAAAACTGCTTCCCTAAAGAATTAATAGCTAGATTCGATAGGATTGGTACGATGCAGTGAGATAGGACTGTGATATTGCTGACAAAGTATGAGGGTTCCTAATGCTCATTGTCGTGGGAGAGATCATATAACAGCCAGAGCTACTATTTACACGCATCAGGGAGGTGAGACAGGAGTAGCTCATCGTAGACAACTGGGTCGAAATGAAGAGAAGACAGTAGAGGGCACGAGATCGTCACCTAAATGTGACTTTGCTGACTGTATATTCCACCTAGAAGGTCGCGAAAGCAGCAGAACCGCTATAATTATCAGCAGACCACGGAGATCCTCATCAGGGTTGCAAAAACGGAGGAAATCATCAAAGTTGTTAAAAGTTGGCCATGATGGTTAAATAGAGGAGGATAATGTGAACATATTTATAAAACAATGTAATGTCAGGTGAACCACATCAAATACCAGGAGGACACTTCGAAGTCCAAAAGTTGCGAATTTGGGAAGGAAACGGACAATAAGGCCTTTATATCTTCCGTAGTTACATCTTTACGCAATTTGGTTTTGAAAACGCTAATGTAGACAACAACCTAATTTCGAGTTGAAGATTATTCCAGACGTGAGAACATTTGGAGGCTAAAAAACGAGAACGGGTAGTTTTGGAGCTCAGGGGTGGTGAAATTATCATGGGGGAATTACAACTAGCGTAAGGTCGATCTGCCGTGGGAGATTTGTCTTAGAGTTAAACGCAAAACAGGAAGCAGAGACCGGCTTCGAGTCTTCTGAACCACAGCAATTAAATTTGCACGAACTGGAATCTGTTTTTATAAGAGGTATTGGATCCAGAAAGGGAAAATTGTCTTCGAATAAGCACTCTCTGTGGTCAGAGTCGTTCAGTGGACCAAAGAGGTGACAACAGTATTATAGGAGAGGATGAACAAACATGCGGTACAGTTTTAACTTTATTTCCGAAAGGAAGAAATTATGTGATATAAAACCACATATCTGTGCAGCCTTTGCAGAAATTCAGTCTGTATAAGGCGATAATGCTAGTTTATTCATGTAACTTAGCCCTAAGTCTTTCATGTTGATCGTTCTAAAAGTGGCCTAATTTGAAATACTATGGGTCCAGGAAGCTTGGCGGGGCCAAAACACATGAAACTACACTTGGATGGAGAAAATCCCATCTGCCAACTAGACCTCCAACGTGAGAGCATAATAAGGGCAGTGTTGATTTTATCAACGCAACTATTGGCCGTGTCCTTAGAAAATGAGTAAATGCACTTAAGATCACCTGTGTAAACGAAATTTTAAATATAGTAGGTTTATTGATAGAGCACCTTTTGGCGCCTTCAAGCTCCTTAGAATACAGGAAAAAAACGTAAAACAAACTCATTCTTTCTACTGCCACTTTAGCTTGGTTTTCGTTTTATGCTTTCTTAACAATGTGCGAAACGAGGAGTTTGTTTTAGTAAAAAACCTGTCTTCGAAGGCTAGTACTAGGAAAATATAAAAATAAATAAACATACGGTATAGAAATTAATGTTTTGGGTTAAGAATTTTTTGGGTCAAGAATAGTCAGTCATGGATTTTCGAGTGCTCATTCGACCGGGCTAGAGTCGATCGCGGGCTATTCGATCGTCCATTACATCCAATCAGATGCGAGATCCTCCAAGCGCATCGTTCATGTGTATGGTTCGGCGATTAGTTAGGCTTAGTTGAACTGACCTCTAAAAAAGGTAGAAATGGGTTCAACTGCAAGAAAATTCCAATGCTACCAGCCAGTCAGTATATTTTGTTTGATAATATGAGATTGGGTATTGACTGATCTCGATCTGAAACTAATGTATGAACGATTAATCTCCGCAAGATTATTGAGGATATATACCCTCAAAATGTTAGTAATTTTGCTCAAGTAATCGCTGCTGTCGGGATAATTGCTGCCATAATTTTTGGTGTCAGCTGACTCGAGTCGGGGATATGAAGAGTCTAAAATAGAACTTGTATGTATACAGCAGACGCTAATGGCCATTAAAATGAATACTAATAAAATGACAGTCTTATCTGCTTGCTGAGGACATCTTCTGGAAGGCAGAGTTTCCACTGATGTGTCAGAGACGGCATTTAATTGTTCTTCCTAATCATACTTATATTTTAAACATGCTACCTACCGGTGATAGTGGAGGTGTCTCGTCCCACAAGTAGGAGTCCTCATCCCTGTAACGACGTGGTCGCTTTGAATGCCGCTGTGAGCTCATGAGCAATATCTACGTCTGCGCTTTAATCTATATCTATTAAGTTCATCATTAACTTCGCGGTATATTTCCGCGACATCGCGGGTAACATGCGTTCTAATGGTCCTTTTACAGGGCTGCCTATACATTGTAGATGGTTAATAAACAAAATAAATAGATATAGTAACCAGTTAAGCAATGTAAATGAGAAATAGGGTTCGACAGAAGGGCAGGCAGAATTTCGGTTAAACACGTGCGCACGCAAGCCACGAGAAATAAAAGTGTGATGGTGGCTTCCCGCGCCCACTCTAGACACACTATCATGACAACCAATCACAGCACGGAGTCTTAATATAAATTAACCAATGAGCAGAGGCTATGTCCTATCTCGGAATGTCGAGATTTACGTATATCAGTGCTATATATGCATGCTATTAGGGTTGGTTTAGTGAAGGCATGTTGGTATTTATTTAAGAAAATTTTTAGCATTAGAAATGTTAACTCATGGCTATGATAAGGAAAGTAAAACGGAAATTTATGGTCATGGGACGTTTATGCATTTATGTCAATAGTTGTTACTGAATTTATTTTTAGTGTCCGAAAGGTTAACTGATAGCTAGCCATCAGTTGACCAACATCCCCGTTAGGATAACGAATAATGTTCTTAAAGCATATAAGCCTATTTTCTATAGCAATCGACCCCTCAGCTGGCGTCGTACCTATCAGAAGAGGCTGGGATGGCTGTCTGAGCATTCGATTTAGCCACCCAAGGTATCTCTTAAGTGGAAAAGATGAAAAACTGTCAAGTGGACCATGTCTTTCAACAGCCTCCGCTAGGGGAAAAATGCTATTAACATTGTACACCATTTTACTCTTAACGTATAAAGATGAAAACCTTTCTACAAACATTTTTAATAAATGCCTACAATATAGCGCCTACTGTTTGCACGACCGTGGGCGAAGTAGACATCTTACTGCCGTAAACAGTAAGAGGAAGTGCTTCCAATACCTCCGTGTTAGAACATCATTCAGTACTTTTACACTGGTATATAAAATTGTCGAATTTCTGTACCTTTCCACGTATCTATTTCACTTACTGACATAGCACTCTGTGAAAAATGTCGTGGCATGTACTTATTAAGGGACGTAACCTTTCATTAATGATAGAAACGGCTGGAACTGACCGCCTAAACTGAGAATCCTTAGGGCCTCGTAGCCAGAGGCCGAAAAGTCGTATTGTGACTTCCTAGTAAATTAAATGTCATGGGTCTATTGGGAAAGCAGTAATCAAACTAATGTTACATTATAGGAAAGGAGACATGCCAATTTGTGACAGTCGTCTGCGGCTCTACTACGCCCGGACGCGCTGTCGTAGACAACCTTGTCTATTTACTCCCCCTTACCGTAACATCTTTCCCAACCAGAGTAAGCATTAACATTCTTAATTTGCTTAATAAAAGCTCTAACGGTGCGTCACATGACGGCTGCTACTCTGAACTGAAAGGTTTTGTCAATTGCCTCGATATGCAAACCGCATCTGCCTAAAGATAGCAGCTCCTATATAAGTTGTTTGCAGAATGCCTGACCATCAAAAGGCTTTCCTAAACCGCAATAAATATCTATTACAAATATCTCACTTAAAATGGGTTTCTTTATCCTTCCTAAAATAGGCCAAAACTCTCTTTTAGTCTTGCAAGGAATGGGTAAACCATCTAGTGCACGACATACTACTATTTCTTCATCTACAGACTGCGTGTTACGGTTACTTAACTTATCAATCAGCTGCCTTACCTGTCCTAAATGAACGTACTCACCGCTACCCGTTGCCGTTACGGGTGGAGTACTGACTGCACCTCCCAAGAGTGTTCGTGCGTCAGAGGGAAAGTCCGTAGTTAAGTATGGTTTGATCAGTTTCAGAAGTCTGTTCAGAGGAATGTGAGCCAATTGTGAACGAACTGCCCACTTTCGCATAAGATCCCGTAAAGTTGACTCGCCTTATACGGGAGTGGACGTAGACGTTGACGGTATCTCATCACCAGGCGTTTGTGACACTAACAATGACGTCGAAGAGTCATATGACGATTCGTATGAGGATGAAGACTCCCTGTCAGATGACAAACTGGCAGGTGACGAAGACGAAGATGAAGAGTTCGACGGATACCTTTCTCTCAATTTTTCCTTACTACGTCTTAAAGATTCAATATAGTTATGCTGTATACGTCTAAATATTCTATTGTATACGCCTCTAAACATAATGAAAAAAGAAAATAAAAGCAGCTATCAATTGAGCAGCACAATAAAGACAATGTCAGTCTGCAATTGCGTCCGCTCAGCATCGCGTCACAGCAGGAAGTGAGGCCTAAGGCTGTGCGAGCACAGGCAATCGCTCGTCCAATCGATAAACCGATTAAAGTTCACGTTGTCTTTTGCACCCTTGGAGACTTACGCGCAAAGCAACAGGCAACCAATCAGAACGCGAGCGCTAATGGCCGTGAAATACGAGCTCGATTCACACTGCCTTGTTACTAGGGATGCTGCGGAAGCCAGCTATCACTTTGATCTGATTAACGTGCAAGTCGCCCTCCAGCGCACATCAAGCATGAAGGCACATAGTGGACATCATCGTCCGTGATGTTCGAACGGCCTTATTCAGCGCTACGACTCTTGTAGTGATGGCATTCTGGGCACGAATAATTTCAACTTGGTAGGGAAAGTTAGACAGCAGTTCCGTCGTGTCAGAACGAAAAAAAGATGAGCAGCCTGTTAAAGGATGCCTACTAAAACATCATTTCAGCCGGAAGACAGACGCCCAAGTTATACAACTGACGATCTTCAGTTACTGTCTGGACAATAGCTGGAGCTCCAGGAGATCTATTAGTACCAATTTTGTACATTCTATCCCCGCTTCCGCTTCTCAGCGATTTCCAAGTAAAAATATTTTGTAGATCACAAACCGGTCATTAATTGCATGTACCCCACGGCTAAAAATTGGCCAGCCGTTCAATTGGATAGACCAGGACAGTGTCCAGTGAGACAGCGGTCTGGCGCAGAAGAACGCTGATTCTGTAATTCAGCAGTGGTTCACTGTAATTATGATGTAGCGATTTCCAGAGGTAATGAAAGACAGCGGGCCACTGATATGAATTACTACACATCAATAGGGAAACCCTGCGATCAATCAATACCGAGATGTTAGCGGGTGAGAATTTGGGTCACATAAGGTCGAAAGACGGGCATATACGCAAAATTTATTAAATTGCTCGAGCAGGCAGGGTACCGGAATCGTTGTCCGATAAAAAGTTCGGCATGGGTTAGCCTAACTTGGCAGTGTTTTGCCGTAGCTCGGATGACTTAGGGATAACAAGAACGCCGGAACAACCACTCACTGGTTGTGAGTGCACCAGTCTTTGAGGCGAATGTATAATTTTCACAAAAGCCGAGACCAACGCTTGGGCAGTTGATTTGAGGCACTCGAAGAACCTTGCATTGCTTCTTAGTATGAATACGTATTAATTTAAGCCAGTTCTCATAAACGACGACTATATCGGTGCCTGGACTTCGTGATATTTTCCAGTGACAGCATTCTAGTTCGTCGATATGTATAGTGCGAACTTGGGTGGCGTTAGGTGTCACTTCAAGTTCCTTTATAGCAGACCTGCGTGAGACTGTATCTGCTTTAACGTTTTAGGCTCTTTTAGGTGTCTACATATAGAGGCAAATATGCATCGTTTGCTGCCACTTGAACTTTTGGTCTCCGAGTTAATAGGCAATGCATTGGAGAACAATTTTTTACAATCATTCTTAAATGACGCGCATAAATTGTTATTGAATTATTTAAGTAATATTTGTTTTAAGTAATTTTTCGGGATTAAGCGGGACCTCACTTTAGTGGGGAGAGGAACAAGGAACCCACATAATCATCCAGACGTTTTTTAAGAAAATGCGTTGATGTTTCTATCATAACTGTTGCAGGGGAGTTATTTTACGGGTCTACTCGCCATTGGTAAAGTACAACAGAGGGAAATTCCAATTTTAACACGGAGTTTCTACGAAGCTGAGGCAAAAAGTGTTCCTGCTAAGTTTGATCCAAATGTAGCCCTTCCTCGAGTTTGTACACAATCTTATAAATTAAGCTAAGATCTGCCCTTACTATATCGTAGTACAAAGGTGGGAGTACAGACACTTCACTCATTCCGGGCATCCTTGGCAGTTGACGACCTTTACATACTTTTTCATTCGAAGTTGGACTTTCTCGGGATTTTCTTACTTTTGCGAGACGAGGTCCCCATGCCTGTTTACCTTACTGAAAGTGAGGATGAACTAAGGTAGCAAGCGCTTTCCAAAAGGATCTTCACCTGCCATGTACGCTGTCATCTGCTCTTGTGACGTTCTTCGCTGTCATTGAAGCGTCGATATAAAATTAATGTGTAGTCAAATGCCAAGATTCCTTGGTGAGTGACTTTAGCACCCCTCATGCCATTTAGGGTTTTATGTGCCATTCAGATGGTAAACGGTTATCTGGAAAGAGTAAAGGAGTACTCGGAATAAGGTGCGGCATTTTTTACTATGAAAGCGAAGTCTAAATTGCCTTATTTAATTGCATCTCTAGCGATGCCAAAACGGAGAATTACACCGAATTCGTTTTTACCCCTTTTAGAATACATTATCAAATAGCATGCAGCTGAATAACTGTCGTAGGGCATGCTGCGTTATTTCTTAAATGATATTTAACTGTAAATAATAAAGAGAGACAGTTATTAAACGCTATGCTTATGCTATATCATTTACTCAGTTATTTACATAAATACACTTTGTGTTATACCAACAAATGCGGTTACTCATATGACATGAATTTCCACGTTTTTAATATTTTCTGTTTTCGTAAGATAATTGTTATTGTCAACCACCGTAATAGTACTTACAATATTCCTTTCATATTTTCATTTAACTGAAGATCATTCACCAATGATAAAGAGCATTGGTTACTGCATTTGGGCTGGTTTCCGATTGCTTAGAGATTTTTTTGCTAATTTACGTACATTTAATGATTTACTTGCTTACCTTGCAAACGGATTATCTGACATGTCATACTGTCGTTCGACCTGAGATAAGGCATTGTAACTGATCGCTATCACCGTTGTCAGCGCCGTCACTCAGCCATGTCACCTTTGGTTCACATAGCAAGTGTGACAAGTACTGCATGCGCGCGTAACACCCTCCGGCTGTCAATGCAGTGAAGCCGATAGATAGTTCTCTCCCCAACGATTGGCCGCGGCTGGACGACATTCGGGCGCATACATTTCGACAGTGACTTGTCTGATGAGAAGCCTGGTTGCAGCTGCTTAGAGTGCTGTGTGTATACCTTCGACCTCGGTAAAAACGGTCTATCTAACTGTCTTTGCATTTTTATTGGTGAACCTTCAAGTTGTGGACCAGCGTAACTGGAAAGCCTCACCTGCAGTCGAGTCACTGGCGTCGCTGTCTATAACAAGGGGTGACGTACTAGTGTTTATGTTTGGTGACATGCGGAGTAGGGTGGGAGATTATTCCAGATCCAATATCTCAGGCAACCGCCTCACACTCATGAATACAGGTAAATTTTCGTCCTTGTTCGGTAAGTTGCTTACGAGGATGACCTACTTCCGTGACGTGGAGTATAAAGTGCTAAAAAGTGTTAGGCAAGAAGGTCGTTGCTCTGAAAATCGGTAGCTGATACGAACGCCGTTCATCTCCATATAACATAGAACTTTTCAGCAAAGGCTTAAATACCTTTGTACCAGCTTCGCTCCATAGGATATCCGGTCTGCTGTGTTGGCCCTGACGTTCGTCAGTGTTCGATTTGACACTGAACTGTGTATTAATATATTACAAGGGATTTCTGCACGGTGAACGGAAGGTACCCCCTCTTTGATATTGGGCCCCATCGTATGGCAATGCGCCCAGTCGTCGATGCTAATACTGGTTATATGGAGGTTAAGGATTTAGTTATTTAGGTTATTTGGATACCTACTTATGTTGATTGTGTCCCTTGATTATTCAGATTAAAGAAATCGAGAGGTCCTTTCAGCTGTCTGCTTCAGTGTGTCCGGTTATTGCACAAGAAGAGAGTCAGTTACGGATTTTTTGCCATTTAACGAAATTTTGGAGTCTCCCCTCCATATCAGCCGCTGCGAACGATCGATCAGGCAGATCAAGCATAGGCGATCTTCAAAGAATCACAGATACGTTTTCTGTGTTTGTTGGCAGTGGACTAGTATGCGGCCGATGGCCTCGCCAACCAATGGTAGAGGCGAGAACAGGCGCCAGGGACGATCACAAAGTACCTCGAATGGTGCACTATTAGACACACCGGCGTCCAGAACTTTCCGGAGTTGTCAGTGTGATACACTTTTGAGGACGGTGAAATGCAACGCCGTTGTAGGCATTTCCTACACACAAAAGTTCAGTTGTTAAGTTAATCTTTATCAAGTGAACGTGTTTGAACTCTCCACTGACTACAAAAATGTCAAATAGAAAGCACTGATACACAAAAAAGGTTGAAAGGGCAACCGTTTATATAATTGCATGCGACGAGCACGTAGACAACCGCAAGACATAAAAAATGTACCTTAACGCGTACTTAAATGTTACAAGTAACATGTGTATATGTTATTTAATAGGACATGGTTAGGTTATGCGAGTGTCTGTGGCTGTTAAGTAAATAGTTTGGTAGGAATCTCGCTGCTGAGCGTTGCCGGAAAGATCTCGCCCGCATTCTCCTCAATCGCCTGAACGCTCACCTGGAGCAAGGACTGCTCCCGGAAAGCCAACTTGGCTTCTGACGACACCGAGGAACAATCGACATGATCTTCGCCGCTCGCTAGCTGCAAGAGAAGTGCCAGGAGATGCGGACTCACCTCTACACTAACTTCGTGGATCTGCCGAAAGCCTTTGACACGGTGAATCGCGATGGCTGTGGGAAATCATGCAAAAATTCGGCTGTCCTGAATGTTTCATGCATATGATGCTTCAGCTTCACGACGGGATGATGGCGCGCGTTACTGACGACGGAACAGTATCCGAAGCATTCGCAGGGACCAATGGAGTGAAGCAGGGCTGCGTCCTTGCACCTACCCTCTTTAGTCTCATGTTCTCTGCCATGCTAATGGACGCCTACGGTGAAGAACGCCCCGGCATCCGCATCGCCTACCGGATGGATTGCCGACTCCTCAACCAACGACGGATGCACTTCCGCACTCGTGTCTCCACAGCCACCATCCACGAACTTCCCTTCGCTGACGACTGCGCAATCAATGCAACGAAAGAAGAGGAAATGTAAAGGAGCATGGACCTCTTCGCTGCTGCCTGTGACAACTTTGGACTTCGCATCAACACTGAGAAAACGGTTGTGATGCATCATTCGCCGCCAAATACCATCTACACCGCAGCTAACATCAACGTCGATGGTGCTCAACTGAAATCTGTGGATACCGTCACGTACCTGGGCAGCAATCTCTTCCGCAGCACCAAAGTCAACGATGAGATCGCCCATCGGATCGCCAAAACCAGCCAAGCCTTTGGACGCGTGCAGAACGTGGTCTGGCATCGACACGGTCTCCGCCTCAGCACCAAACTCAAGATGCACAAAGCTGTCATATTGCCGACGCTGCTGTATGGGGCGGAGACGTGGACGATCTACCAAAAGCAGGCACGAGAGCTCCACCACTTCCACCTCAGCTGTCTCCGCAGAATACTAAAGCTGAGTTGGCAAGACAGGATACCGGACACGGAAGTGCTGGAACGAAGAGGCCTTCACAGCATTTATGATCAGCTGAAACAACTGCAACTGCAATGGAGCGGCCTCCTTGTTAGGATGGACAACGAACGATTACCCAAATGACTCTTCTATGGAGATGTCTCCATGGGTTCTCTTTGACAAAAGGGTCAAGTACAACGCTACAAGAATACTGAAGACTTCCCTGAAGCAACTGCAGATCAACTAGGTGACCTGGGAGGACCTCGCCCGGACCCGACCGGCTTGGAAAAGGACAGTGAAGACAGGGGCAGCAATCTACGAAGCCAACAGGATCTCCGCCACCAAGACCAAAAGAGCTGTACGAAAGTCACCAGAGCCCTGGACCAACACCGCCAATGCCAAGTCCCTTCCAACATGCCCGCGCTGTCAACGCAGCTTCCGCGCGCGAATCGGCCTGGTCGGACATCTTCGGACGCACTGCACCAACAATCCGACAACTCAAACTTCTACATCAAATTCTGCCGACCCTCCTTCAGACTCCCCTTACCCTCACCCCTGGCATCAATCCCATTACGCCCACCATCATAGAGACCACATCCCAATACTCATCACCTGTTACCTCAACCACCGCCGCCGCCACCACCACCACCATCAGCGATGGGGACTCTCTTCTAAACTGTCCAAATTGCAACCGCACATTCACCTCACGCAACGGCCTGGTCGGTCACTCGCGAATCCATCGTACAGAGACTGGTGAAACAGTGCCCGGAGCACCAACACAAAGCAGAGATCGCCGCCTCCACGGCCCTCACTGTCCTCGCGCATTCACACATCGCATAGGCCTATTAGGACAAATGCGCCTCCACGACAACCTGCGGTAAACAACTGGAGCCTAAGCCATTTCAGCGCACACCTCCTACACCAATACATAGACAAATACCCTCACCTTCATCATGTACGCGTGAACATCACGGATTCTTAGAAATCGTGGCTTGGAAGGCTGCCAATCTGACGCTTACCCCAATTCATGCCGTCAGCCCAATGTATATGTTGTGTGCGTCGAGTGGCTGACCAGTGAACTGGGAGTCAGACGGCGATGGCTCCACTATATCCCCTGAGTAATTAAATCCTTGTGTGTGCGTTATGGGGGCCAGGTCGTGCTGTGGTGCGCGAAGACGGGTACGATGACCCGTCAGCCAATGCGCCCACTCCCGCATCAGATAACTGACCGGCTCGGACGGTAGTTTGATTGTGGGGGTGGGGAAGAAAGTGAGGTCGACGGCTCAGCACATTTTCCTCCCTATAAACAATCTGACGCGCTTGAAAACTATCACGGTGCGCTAAAAGCCGTGGCTTGGAATGTTGCCAACTTACGGGATAATTCGGACCACGTGGTCAGCCCAATGTGAGTTTTGTGTGAAGTGGCTGACTGGTGGACTGAGAGTCAGGCTGCAAAGGCTCCTTCTTAATGTGGCCTTTATGGCACTCCCACTCAGTGAGATCCAAGCCAGGTGTGGTGGTACGCCCAGGGGCGGCTCCGGCCGCGCCAGCCACCTGCGCCCTCTCCCATGTCCGGACTTATTGACTCTGTCTTGACACCGGGCTCAGGTGGGGGAGGAGGAGAGAGTGCGGTAGATGCAGCGCAAGTCTTCTATCATTTTTAACTAAATCACGTGCAAGTCACCGTCCCTGCACTACCCTTCCGTGGAGCACACGATGGTCATCGTCGACATCGACGTTCAAACTATTGTAAATAGTTTGGTGTGTTGGGAATCTGCCCTTTAATTAATCCACGCATGAGGAGAGACCAGAATCAACTTGCATCCATCGGTCCTAGGTTTCTCTCTGCGTAGTTTTGGTTGATTATCGCGCAGAATGGGGGTGTTAGCTCGAGTGATTGCGTCCAGGTACTGCAAGATGCGGAAAGTTAGCATGGGACACACTCTGCCTGTAGTAAAGGGGCAAATGCTGCGAGTCAACCGTCTGTTTTCATAGAACAGTGACCCCAGGCCTTTAGCCATTGTTCGCCTCTCTGAATGTTTTCTAAGACGGTAGGGTACTTGATAGTCCAAGATCTTCATGCCTCTATAACTTATTCCAGATGGGGCCGTGTGAAGCTGCCAAATATTTTAAAGAAACTTTCTTTGTCAAACCCAGTTATGGCTCGTCTAAGGAGTTACAAGAGCTACACGGCTGATTTGGCCGCCATTGTGCAGTTCAGTGTTGGTTTGAGCAAAGATGCAATTCGCACACCTCAGTCCTTCTGGCCGTCAACTGGTTGCATTTGTGTAAATTAGAGGGCTGGAGACTCTGTAGCTGCCGATTTGAAGAAAGGTCTACTTAGCTACATTGAAGGGCATAAACTAGCGCTTTGACCAGTGCAATTTATGGAAGCACAACTCATCGGCCTCAACTTCTGCTCTTGAATAACGGAGTGATGGTTGCGGCCTGCCAACCGGGGGGTAGGCACCCGGTAGTAAATGGCGCCTGGAAGAGCAAGGCCGGCGGCTTGGCTTTTTCAAATGCTAACCCCTTTAAATGCCTGAATGAAATTTTGTCGGAGCCTGGGAAAGTCGACTATTTCAAGTTTAGAAGACCTACCTGAAAAATGTCTTTGGTGAAGAGGAGCGTTTCGATAGCATTTCCTCGTCATAATAAGTGGGTGGGAAAACGTCGGGTTCACCCTACTCGACGGATGGAAGTCAACCTTACCTTTGGCCTCGGAGAATTCTGCACCTTCGGCAGTTCGCAGCAGCGGGGTCCGTCAAAATGGGGTTCCATTCAGACCGGAGGCAACTATTAAGTGTCAAGTAATGGAACCAAACCATCCGCTGCCACGAAATAAAGAGGCAGTCATCCAGACAATTCCATTGTGCTTTCATTGATAACAAACATTTAGGATACGGACTGACCCTACTGGCCACCCTAGAATCCAGAGCGCTGTCAACGTGATCAACTGGCCTTCCATTTCACAGCTGACCACCACCACCACCGCCATCACCACCACCACCACCAACAAGAATAAAATCACTATGACTACCACCGCACCTTCTACCAGCAATGTAGACCAACTCCTATCCTGTCCACATTGCGATCGAACTTTCGAACCCTGCGTTGGTGGAGTCGGCCACTTGCGCAGCAAGCGAAAGGCAACCGGCCATTCAGTGCCTTGAGCTCCGACGTACACCCATGGCATGTACCCCAGAACACTCAGATACTGCATGTACTTATTAGGCCATATAACCAAGCACGAAAAGGTCCGGTAAGACAGTTCAGCCAAAAACCCCTTAAGACGACTTTTTTCATCCGGACAAGAAGCAACAGCGTAAATAAAATAGCATATTGAGGTTGCACGATACACCAAACCGGCAGCACAAGTACTAGTTAAAAGCCAAGATAAGTGTTTCGCCGAAATTCTACCACTGTTTGGCAAGGGGTTCGGCCCATCAGTAGGCCCCCCAGCATTCCCTGTGTACTTTCTGGTAGATACTCAAGGTATTGAAGATTTTTAATTTCCTCAGAAGTTACTCGTTAATTTTGAGTTGATCAGTTCATTCTACGGTCTATAGGCACAGAAAGAAAGTGGCCATGGATATCTGGGCTAGAGTCCATCAGCCACAATTTCAAAACTGGAATATTTATCAGAAAGCAGACGGGGAACTCTGGGGTACCCACTGATGAGCCGAAACCCTCACAGCTGTGTTATACCACGGCAGAATATCGGCAAAACAAGTGTCTGGGCTTTTAGCTAGTACCTGTGCTGTCAATGTGGTACATCATGTGATCGGTCTATGCCCAGTCTGCACGGGTCCTTAAAAACAAAAGTAGAAGGTAAATAAGCTCCCCAAATTAAAGACCCCTTAGCCTCTGTTTTGCTAGGCAATTCATGGGTATGTCAGTTGGAGCGTAGCCATCTTTCTGCTCATCTGCTTAATTGCGGTTCCACCTGGATTTTTTCAGAACAGCTAGTTCACCAAGACAACAGTACATTGTGTCTAGAGTGGAGGTGTGAAGTGTCTAGGGGGGTTTCTAAGCGGCAAATAAAACTTTTATATCTGGAGCAGGTTTTTCAGTGAAAACTGTTTTTGACTACCATTTCTGATGGCAGGCTTTAAACTGGAAAGTTTTAGCTGTCAAAAAGACTAATGGATTTTTATTGAAGCATCCGTAGTAAACCTGAAAAAAACAGTGGGCCCTCAGAAACTGCAGCATTTTAAAAGTTTTTTTTGCTGTTTCTGGTAGAAATGTGAACCCATGGATCTGATCCGCACTAAAATTTCGAAACCTTTGAATCGATAAAGACATGTAACAGTATTAAAACTATCTTTTGGATATATTCGCTTTAGAAGTCTCCCAATTTAATAAACCATATACGTGTGAATAGCTGAACGAGAATGAATAATTTTGTTTGATTTTTAATCGTGTTTTCTTACTAAACTGCTCCCCTCAAAACAGCAATTCGACAATTCCTTGTTTCAAACTTTTTAAAAAAAGTTTTTAAACTTTCTTTAGAATTATAAAAGCAAATTGTTAAATTTGAATATAGTTTTCACAAGTCATTTGTGCTTTAAAATTAACCAATACCTCCTTATAGCTGCACCGAAACCAGAGCTGTCTTAGTGCGGACTTAGAAAAGCTCTTCTTCTTTATATCCGAATGCAGAACGCCATGCGTTATTGTACAGCAATACATTAAGTACCTGTAAGATGATAGACGTAGAGCAGAACGCATCAGGTTTCCCATTCCGAATTTTGCTCCATAAGAAGGCGAGCTTTGATTTACGATTTCAAAAGCAAATTATTCCTGGCCGATTTTATGACTTCCATGCTTTTCGGCTGAACCCCGGAACCACTATCTTCATGACGGACTATATATATATTTCGAAAGAAAAAAGTTATATGGTAACGGTAACGAACTTTATTTCGTAAATTTTTGACTCTGGCTCCCCAGATCGTCTTTGATAGAGTAGAAAATGTGCAAAACATCTAAAATTTAAACTTGCCTGAAAAATCAATATTGCTTTGTTAATCCCACCAACATCACGTTTGTATTGGCTGTCACTTTTTCGTTTTTTTCTTTGAGAGCATTGTAGCTGGCACCTAATTCAATATGTTGCTTAATGCATCGGTCATCAGAATATATGGCCTTTAAAAATTCCCGATCTTTCTTAGGTAAACAGATACCAATAATGAAAATTTTGTCCCAAGAAAATGTGTGTCCTGTTTCTACTGTATGTATGACGAATTGGGACATGTGGTATCGCCTCCTAACTGTCAATTAATGCTAATGCATGCGTTTGGAGGCCGACTTTCCAGTTCAACCGCAGTAAATGGCGTTACAGTTGTCACATGGAATCTTTTAGACAAGTTCATTCTTATATAAGTAGCCAACCTTATCCTTAGGGAGTGCAATCTGGGTGCAAAGTGCTATCGTCGGTTTGTGCGCCACTTGCAGTTGGTGTTTCCTCAGGTGCCTCTTAACAAATTCGGACACATTCTTAATGAAGAGAAGTGTTTGTAAGTTTTTTTTGGTTGGGCGCCTGATCGGAACAAGCTACTGCCTAGTGTTTATCCTTTTACCCCTGTTGGTCTAGACATCGTCGTACCCAATCTCTAGGGTAGACATTTACGGATAACTGTTTGAATATATAGTCAAGTTCTCGTTGGTAATTGTTGGTAATTGCTCGGGTAAGTAGAAGTTTAATAACGATCCGTTCGTGACTGATAGGATGAGTGCTCTAGTAATGTAGAAGAACTCCCGCATAAGTTACTTTGCGGTAAACTGATACGTGGAATTTCCCGGGAGTATTTCTCTGTACGAGGACAAGTACCCCCAATGCTGTAAAAGCGAATAGACGAGCTCTAGGAAGCAGTTCAAAAAGAAGAAGAAGAAGAAGAATAGACGATCACTAGAAAATAGATGGGGCCCCATATCCGATCATTACCCCACACGGAATCAGCACACCCCAAATGACACATGACACGAGCCAGTAATATGCTGTATTTTCTAGAACCTCACCAGCTCATCCCGTTTGACAGGCTAATCCATGGAACTGAGAACATCAATGACAGACAATCTAATCTTGAAGCGAATTTTCGCACTCCGGGTGTGTGTAAAAGTAATCAATACACAGAAGAAGAAGAAGAAAAAAAAGAGGAAGAATGAGAAAGCCATTCGTTCGCCAGAATCATATCTTTATTCCGCTCGGCTTTTGAACTCTTACTGGAGTCCATCATCAGAGATAAAAACGGCAACAAAACTGGCGACATTTAAAGGGGGTAGGGGCCAAACAAGAACCAGTAGCGCCAGTCCGGAGGTGACTGCGCAGGGCTCTGTATGCCGGCCCCAGGTGAAGAAATTAATCAACTGAGTTCTAATAGGGGGCTCCGGCTTCAATCGATTTCAGTGGACGATTAGCATCTTGGCTGCGAAGTTAAACTCGTGACCCATTTCATAGGTGTGGGACAGCCACTTGTGATAAGCCCTCACCCCGTCTCACAGCCAGCTTATGCTCGTGTATGCGCGATCCAAGCAAACGTCCAGTTTTTCCTCTGTAGTTATGGGAACAGTTTTCATACGGGATGTGATAAGCTACACCAGACTGCTTACTATGATTTAATCTGTCCTTGCTTTTCATGACCTTTCTGCGCATGGTAGGTTTGGGCTGGTGTGCAATTCTGGCACCTAGTCCAGCAGCAGTGCACGCGGTCGCTTCTGATACGTTCTTGGTGTATGGCGGTGCATGCCATACCATAGGGGCTGTACTGTTTGTGTTCTCCGGGGGCGTACACGTAGGCATCGGCTTATGAATGCCTTCTGATAGCCGTTCCGCATAAAGCATTCACGGAGATATCATGTTTCACATGCTTTTTCCTCCGGATTGCTGCAGTGTCTTGATTCGTTTGAACAGTGTTCTCACACAGCTTCGTTTGCTTGCTTTGAAATTTAAGAAGCTGCGTGCTGTTCGTCACCACCCTGTAAACAGCTGTTTCTATTTCGCTGTTGGAACTTCGCCTGACGAGCACATCACGGAAGGGCAGATGTAGCTCTTTTTCTTCTTCCCTTGTGAATTGTATGCCTGGGGGATCAAGTTAAGGCGATCATGGAAATTCTGCAGCATGTTACCTGTCGTCCACATAACGGTGCCAAAAGATCAGTGGCTGTTGGGTGAAGACAATCCTTTCCAGGTCTTTTAGGAGTAATTCTGCCCCGAAACTGCAGGTTGGGGAACCCATTTGAGTTCTCCTGATCTGCTCGCAGGTCTCTCCTGCAAAGGTAAAATAGGGCTTTTGACAAACTTCCAACAGCCTCAAAAGCAGTTCAATTTTGGGCAGACTCTGAGCTGCGTTGTATGACTCCTCAAGTTTCCTGCGTGAGGCTTCTTGTGCCAACCTCGGCGAGCCTGATGTGAATGGGGACGTCGCGTCAAATAGACTATGATTTCGTCCGATTGAATGCACTGATCTTGAAGGTGTACCAGGAATTGGGAGAGTGAACGGACTGAGGCAGTCGAATTGTTTTGGAGGAATTTAAGTTTCGAGTACATCCATTTTGCAAATATAGGCGTGACGTCCCTTTAGGGCAACGATTGGTTGCAGTGGAACATTTGGTTTATGGATTTTTGGCAGACAATAGAAGCGAGCTAGAGCAGTATCCGTTGGTTTCAATTGGTACCGTTCGTTCTCCGTGATTACATTTTGGCGTTTGAAATCGCCGAGAAATTTATTTGATCACTCTACTACTGCCTTGGCGTATCTCTACAAATTTGATGTTCTCTTCTCCTTCTCTGTCAGAGGAGAATCGTTGCACGTCACAAGGAATACGGTGTAGACGGCACAGTGTGGGAAACTTGGGTGCTGTGTGGCGTCTGCTCAAGTCATTATTAAAGACCAAAAAAATGACTGGGTGATCGATTTTACCACGAGGTTTTTCTGTGTTCCTGATTACCATGTTTGTTTTCTTTGACACTAAGCAGAAATCAACACATTTCAGTGGGTTTTGTACGTGAAACCCCTAAGGACAAATCCAACTTTTTAAAATCTGTATTCTCGCGTGAATAAAAGCAGGTTGCATTGTAAGGGCTCTCAGTTTACCTCATTGGACCTTTCGCATGATCAAAAAAGCTCCCACTGAAAACTCCATTTATTAGAACGTCTAGGCTATGGGCTAAATGTAACTTGGAAAACTTTCTGTTATTGTGTCCTTTTTATATCGAGCAGTGACAGAGGAGAAATGTAATAAATGGACCATCTTCCGAATAGATTTTAAAGCCTACAACATCTGGGAAATGAGATTACTCTGGGAGGTTGAATGAGTACGTGTACAGAATAGAGATAATACTAATGACAGGTCATTCCAGAAAACCGAAAAACCGGCAGTAGCAACCTCTAAACCCTTGGTAAATTGGGTGGTTCGTGTTTTCATAATGCCTTTTCTTGATGATTTCACATGGGCTACCAGAAACTGACGTTCTGGTTTCTTACTTCCAAGACTAAATATGCTAGTATAAGTACTTATAATTTAAAACAAGTCTGACATTGAGATAAGTGTTCAGTTTTTAGTCACGGGTAAACAAATATTTATGTGGTAATTAGACATTTTGAAGGTTAATTAAAATCGCGGCAATTTGGGATAACCCGGGAAAAGGACGCGTTTTATGATGCCTGTTGAGAACGAGTGACCTCTGTGCCCGTCTAAGTTCTGTATATTGAACCCCTATAGGTAGGCTCTTTAAAACCGCGGGAGAATACTTCCTTTTGCTAGTAATCGCGTCCTGACTTACAGCCATAGTTTACCTGGTGGGGCGGAAAGTTCTGCCTATGCGGATTGGTGGAAATTTTCAGTGCGATAGTTTCGTTTTACGGAAGTTGGCGCAAGAGCACTGTCTAAGACGCTCTTTTTTGACCTTGGCGGTCTCCTGCTATTCAAAGGCCCGGCTAATTTGTTTTCTGTGCTATTCATGAAGAGAACCGTCAATACGGCTTGGCCTCATCTGCAAAGGAGAATGGCCTTTCTTTCCTTAACTTGTCCGTCTGACTCGTGGTATTCTGTTGCTTACCTCCCCGGGCTTACAGTCCACTGTTGCTGAAGGAATTTCGGCTGGAGGATTTAATCTAGCTGCCGATTGTTAGCACGAGTGCCTCCATCTTTTCACTCAAGCCTGTAACTTCAGCAAATATCTCATCTGCCGCAGATGTTCAAGCGTCGGAGTCTGATGGCACCCTTCGTGAATCTCAGCAACTTAAAAAGAACCTTGCTGATGGTGATATGCCTCATATGCTGAAACCATTATTGATGGATTTCGCATAAGCTACAATCTTATACGCCAGTTTTGCCGAGGACAAGATACACCCGATAGTTCGTCCGTCGATTTCGACGATGTCCACCGTATGCTCCACGGAAGGCTGGTGCAGGGACGGTGACTTGCGCGTGGATTAGTTTTAAGTTATGGTAGCCCTGTGCTGTAGCTACCGTACTCTCTCTTCCTTCCCCACCTCCTGCCCGCTTCTATGTCAGACAAGTTACAGCTTACAATGGCTTTAACGGTTGCGAAAGGTAATTCGTTTAATGAATGTTAAAGTTATACCAATGTAGGTGCTGTCATGCTGGGACTCCCAAGGCAGGCGCAGCAATTCTACATGGCTTTTAGATAAAGTATCTGTCTGAAATTGGTGGAAGGAGTGAGAAGGAGTTCATCAGAAATATTCGGATGGCCATGCTCGGGCCACCGATATGTCTCAACTTCTGTTAGGCTGGTTCGACGAGCAAGCGGTCTTTTATAGGTAGCCCATTATCCGCCATCGTCAGTGGTAGGCCAAACTTCTTATTTTGACATACGAAGAGGCCATTCACCGAAAAGTTCATCATGGTACCTGCCATGATGAGATTGTTTGGAAAACAGTCATCTAATGGTTTCATGGAACCAGAGATCGGTATGGCGGCCGAATTAAACGTGGTGGCAATGCTGAGGCGGTAAAGTATTTTGCATTGAATGATTGCAAGAAATTCATTTATCTTCCCCGGGAGACAACGTCCAGCTTAATCGAGGGAAAATTCTACTAACCAGTATGCCTGAGGTTAGCACCGTTAGCCTGTGAAGGGTAACGTTAGGCCTATCACTGTACCAAATCTAAGTCTGAAATTCTAGGAAAGGTCACTGACGTACTAACGAACAACAAGCGCCGAAGTCTACTAAACATGATAGACTACTGTTACCAACGGTACCTCAGACTAAAGGGAAATTATTAGAGCCTAAACATGAAATAACTGTGTCAGGAACGAAATAGTTTCCCCGTCACTGGGCTCTGGGCCTAGGCCAATGGCCTGAATGGTGCGGTGGGCTTGTGAACTGTTTGGTCGTCGGGTCTTGGGCCGACGCCAGTTGTTACGGCGTGGATAGGACCCGCAGGAGAAGGGCTTCCAAGGCGTTTGAGTTGCGGCGTCGCAGGCGGAGAAGGGCTTGACGGCTGTTACACCGAACAGCGACCGCGGTGGTTGTTTGTAAGCTGCCTGAAGAACTTTCTCCCCACGAGCCAGGGTGAGGGCATTGTCGAGGGCTGACGGCCGATCCCGCAGAAGGGCATTGTGGATTGGGGATCATGGATTCCAGCGAAAAACTGCTCCAGCACGCGAGTGTTCAGGGCTGTTGCGTCCATTGTCGGGAAAGCCCTTCGACCAAGGAGTCGAAGGGCCTGCTGAAGTTGTGGATCGACTCCCCCGGCTGTTGGAAAAGCCGTTGGAAGTCCGATTTCAAGATCCAAAGTAGTTCAGAACTCCCAAGGATCTCGCGGAGACCGTCAAGGATAACCGAAGGGGGTTGAGGCTACCGAGATATCTGCTGAACGGGCGAGATTGTAGACCTTGTCGTCCAGTAGAACCAGGATGACCCTAATCTGCGCCTTTGCATCTACATCTTGAAGGTAGTCTTTAAAACGGTTTTCCCAACAAGCGAAATCCGCAAAACGTGTTTGATTCTCTGGCGGAGGCGCAAAGTACTTGGATACACTGAGCTTCTGCAGCTTTTTGGTGAGTTTCCTCACTAGGTTGTCGCCCATGTGGAAGAGACACCTCTGCTACCAATTTGTAATGCATCAAGAATACGGTAGCTGTTGCCCGGGAAGGGAAAGGAAGACGTTAGTAAATACAATATACTAATAAACCTAAGTACAATGAGAAGCTATGGAAACGGAAAAACCTGGGTATATAAATGATACAAATCCGAGGGAAGATTGTCCAACAAGGATCCGGGAGGAGCGAAAAGACGGGCAATAACGAAGAATCCTGATCATCGGTTTCGGCCGAAAACGGGATTCCTGGATTTCATTCCTCACACGTATTTATAACTTCTTCCTTGTCGAGGTTGTATCCCATCGGTGATGATTGGTTGATATGCATTGGATAAGAGAGATTAAACAAACGTAAGCTAGGCATATTTTCCTTAATTAATATTTAAACTATATTATTATGCTTAAAAACTATAATCGTGTTTAAGTGCTTATCTTATAAATATGATGAAGAATCGTGCACACGCCCCTCAAGGGACGCATTTTTTAGAATGTTCTTTGGACGCGCTTGGTTTTCGAACTTTCTACCAGGAACAGATGGTTAAAACTTTGTACAGGTTCAGTGATTAGTTAAGCTTAGTTGAACTGATCTCTAAAGGAGGAAGAAACGAGTTATGGGCATGAACCATTCAACTGCAAGAAAATTCCAATGATAGCAGCCAGTAAGTATATTGTGTTTGATAATATGAGATTGGTTATTGACTGATCTCGATCAGGATATATTTTATAATGATTAATCTCTGCAAGCTTATTGAGGATACATACCATCAAAATGTTACCAATTTTGCTCAACTAATCGCTGCTGTCAGAATAATTGCTGAAATAATTTTGGTGTCCACTGAGTCGAGGCGTGGATATGAAGACCAGAAAATAGAGCGTGTCTGTATACAGTAGACAATGATAGGTTTAGTCAAGGCATGTTGGTATTAATTGATTAAATAACTTTTAGCATAAGAAAGGTTAGCTCATGGCTATGATAAGAAAAGAAAAGCGGAAATTTATGATCATCGGACGTTTATGCATTTATGTCAATAATTGTGTCCGATAGGTCAACTGATTACTGTGATCGGATAAGCAAGGGAGAGATTAAATATTTATGATTATGGTGCATGTATACATTTATTGCGTTTATTCAACATAAAAATATTTTTATTTGTTTCTAACCTGGTATTGATCATGGAGTTGATGCATTTAGATCTCTATAGGTTTATTGAAATCATGAAAGTACATTTTTTGAAATTATTTTTAGTGTCAGAAAGTTCAACTTAAGAAAAGGAAAAGGGGAATTAAAGATTATTGGAAGTTTTTTTCAATTATGTCAAAATTTGTTGCTGAAATTATTTTTAGTTTCATTTAGGCCAACTGATGGCTGTGATAAGAAACGAACAGATTAAATATTAATGATTATGGTGAATTTATGCCTTCATTGTGTTTATGTGATATACATAAAAATTGTTTGTTTCTAACATTACGTTGATCCTGTAATTGGTGGTGTCAGATATTTATAATTATTTTAAAGTTATTAACGTTGAAGTTATTAATAATTGTTGCCGAAATTATTTTTTTGTGTCGGGTGGGTCAAATCATGGCTATTGCCATATATGATATGAAAAGAGTTGCGGGCATTTCTATGACTGTGGTATAGACTACAGTCAAAGTTCTGTGTATTTATTGTGGTCATAACATCTCTAAGCACATTTTTCGATATAGAACATGACGTTTCCGGTGGTTAGTGGCATAAGATACCTTTCGGTCCAACTTCTTAATCAAAGAACTGGCTTAAAAAGTGTCCATATTAATCTAAGAATATCACTGTATTATTATGTGAGGAAAAGTTTTTGGTTTTTCTTTTGAATTTAGCTAGGCTATGACTTTTTTAATACTATTAGGGAAGGGCATTCCATATAATCGCATGTCTTATAAAATAAAAGTTTTGTCGTTGGGCTTTTTTGAATTTGGGGATTCTTATGGTATTTTCCTTACATCTGATGGCTCAAGGGCCGTTGTGATTTGACATTATATTCATTCTGAGAATATCTTGGTCGAATGTGACCTTGAACGGGAAAGTGAGACCATCTTGGAACCTTCTGACCCAGAGGGGTCGAAGACTTTATCTATTTTACAATTCAATATATGAACCTTGTATGCCATCAAATTTGGAGAAACATCTGGTAAAGCGTCTTTGAATGCCTTTTTATTTTTTCCCGGCCATCTGAGGACCTCATATCAAAGAAAATTGAGCAGAAATCCAGGAGAGGTAATGCGTAAATTTTAAAAAGATGCGTCGTTAGAGTATTTGAGGTGAAATTGTTACATATGAATCCGCATAGGTGAGTGCCTTTTGATGCTATTCGTTTAACGTGAGGGGATATATAAAGAGTATTTGTACAGCTCAGTCCGAAGTTTTTATATGGATAGGGATGCTTTTATTACGTCATCATCAAAAATTATGGGTGGCAGTTTTTATGGAGCAAAGATAATTAGATTGCATTTGGTCGGTGAGAATGGTATTTGTCATTGTTTACTCCAGTCATTAAGCTTTTTGAGATCCGCTGCGATGGTAATGTGTATATTAGTCACTGTCTGCTCATTATACGCATATGCGAGTTTTAGATCATCTGCGTATAGAAATGTTTTGGCTATGGTCGAAATGGTTGATAGGTCGTGAATAAATATGAGAAAGAGAAGGGATTTAAGATGGTGCCCTGTAGCACTCCACTAGCAATAGGAGATGGGTTTGAGACATTGTTTCGAATCTGCACTACTTGATGTCGGTTTTGGAGATGTGTGCAAGTCAAAAAGGGAAGGCTTATTAGCTTCATTATATGCCTTTTCTGGGGGACTTTGTTGAAGGCTTTTATTGAGATCGAAGTATACTGTGACTGCCATATTTCCCTTATCTCTGTTGCTGAAAATGAATTCCAGAAAAGTGAGAGGGCAGGACTGACAGTACTTCTTAGGTAAAAAGGCATGTTGGGGGGAGGTACGAGGTTGGAATTCAAGAATGCCGATATCTCAATACTTTCTGGCTTACATCAGTTTCGTGAGACAGGAACACCACTTCAATCGATTGTCCCTTAGACAACATTTCTTATATTAACTTGGAGTCAGTGGTTGTTTCACGTCAAAAATTTATAACGGAAGTTTTTAAAATATACTTTCTTCTAGTCGAACATTTCGTATTGGAACCGCACGAAATTGGGATTTTGGGTCTTGGGGCACTAGCTTCTTTTATCGGGACATCATTTGCTACGTCGATTGTGCAAGGAACTGCAGTTGAAATCACGAGAATTACAATGAAGCGGACAGCAAACTCCAAACTGAAAATATTTTTTCACCCTCCAGGGATGCTTTTTTTGAAAAAGTAAAATACAGGCCAACAGGGTTGACGTTGTTTTGCCTTAATCGAGCGTAAAGTTATCGAAACTCATAAGAAATCTTAAATTTCAGCTTTTCAAACAAAAGCTTCATGTGGCAGGAATAGAAGCCATGTCTGTTTCCATTTATAGGCAGCCCTGTTGGTAAACAGTATGGTGAAATTAGAACAAACATTTTCGCGAAGCTGACAACTTCAATATTCTAAGCTGCTCTGACCTCAGCGTGATTCCAGAAAACGCAGTCAAATAATAACATCGTAATAGGGAATTGGGCTGCCACGCACCAAGTCACAGGGTAACAATACCAAAGTACAGTTTCTTCTAAAATCAACAAATACCCAAGGAGCTTTGTTGATAAGCTCCAGCAAGAAAACTGAGGGATGAAAAAGGAAGATAAAGTCTACTCCAAAGTACTTACGCACTGTTGGCACCTGCGCTCTGAAAAAAAGTTGGGTAATTTCTCGAGATCATGCATTTGGTTGAGCCTCGAATCTGTCCAATGTCACTTGCAAAACTCTTCAGAGGAGCCAAAGAGATGGCGGTCAACTCAGTGATGAGAATAACCTATGGAGAAACTTCACTGACACAAATGCAAGAGGAATTTATATATTTATTTATATTTATAAAGTAAAATGTATTGCACAATCACTACACACCTGAAGACGGCCGGGGTATTCGGAATGAAATTTATAGACTGAAGATTGTTATATTCCCAAAATCTTTTTCACTTTAACTTGTATTTCTTGCAATTCATATATTTCCACGGTACCGACAAAGATAAGTGAAACAAGGACAGCCATTTCCGGTTTATTGGCTGTCGTCAGCCCGCTATAATTAACCCCATGTTTGCAGGATCTGAGATCGGAATCAAAATTCCTTGGTTATTGAGCTGTTATACATCCGATACTCTACCATTGAGCCATGAGCCCCTTGTCCTGTTTGGAAAGATTTTTACAATGGGGAGAAGTGAGTTCATTAATCAGGATATACTTGTCAGCTTGTGCCGCAGGGCTCAAACTAGATCCCTGGCAGGCAGACGTAGGTTTCTTGTCGTAGTCAGTATTTATTCCTGAATAAAGCCTGCTCACCGTAGAACTCTCTGATTCGGCTGTAGACGAGTTCGCTAGGCACAAAAAGTGTATCTTACAATCTCAATTCGGTGACCGCACATCCCATGATTGTTTATGTAGAGAATGGAGTAGCGTCAATGCCAAGGGAAACTGGGATGACCAATTCTGGGTTATTAGTCACCGTCAAACAGCCACACCAAGCCTCCGGTATGGAATATGCAGGATTATATCTCAGTTGCTGTGGGCATGTTGCGCTAGGTAGTCCTGTAGCTGCCCGTTCCAATGTTCGGCAGCGTCACCGCTTACGAACGTTGCCTTTGATCCATACACCACGCGTGACAAGCGCTACGTAAGCACGCACATCAATCTCCGGTTTGCGAGGCCGTGGTGCCAATTGATATTTCTTTCGTCACTGATTGTCCGCAGCCGGTCGAATTTCAGGACCATGCACCTTGACCAACACTTGCTTGGTGAGAATGCGAGCTTTAACTGTTTCCGATGTTGAATATAAACTCTCTGGCTCAATAAAGGTTTGTCCATCTGTTATCTGTTTAAGGATTTGGGAATCTTTGTGTTGTTGCTTATTGGGCATCTGCAGGTCAACGCCTTACCATTGAGCCACTGATTCGTTTTCACGTAGATTGTGATCGAGAATATTGATAATGTTGGACGGTCCTTCATCGATCAGGTTGTGGTGCATTCTCGTCCATTATTGGGCAAGATTATTGCAGGTTGTCGCATGGTGACCAATGGTATATGCTGAGTACAGTTTTTACGCATACTTAGCCCTAGAAAGGTTTATGGCTTAAAGCCTTGACGCGCTTTGATGAATCTGTACGTTTCATGAGGCGACCGCGAGGGATTCGATCATCGTTGTCCATCCGTATTGCCAATATTCTGCCAGATATATTTTCAGTGCCGTTATCTGCTGCCAAGTCTCGCATTTAGTTCAAGGTTACACTCAAAACGTCGGGCTAGTAGATCCTTGTTCTAGCTAATGAACCTTCATTATAAATGAAGCACATATTAACTGAAAAGGAAGCCCACGTCGAACTCGTTTAGGATCCAGCGAAAAAGCAGGCAACATGTGTCGATAAAAAGATAAATGAAATTAAGCATATAAACCCACAAATGTATATAACCTAGGATTAATGCCCATCCGTGTCCTATGTGCGTTTTTTGTCATAGGTATATGAAGCCAATGCACCACTGTAAAGTACAGAACCACTTATCGGATAGCCTAATGCAAGGTTTGCGAAGTGCCTGTGCAGGCACTTAAAACGCCTATATGATTAACTACACTCAGCGTCATTATGTTTCACGCCGTTCCTCAAAGTATCGAGAGACTTAAAGTAAATCCTAACGCATGTGGTCTGTCTTTTGGTAGCGTTGTCCTCCTTTCCTGTGTATAACATAACTTGACAACAGGAAGGTTGAATTACTGCATACAGGACAATCCTATTAACGTCCAGACGCAGTACATTGCTATCTGCCGCACGAACTACTGTAAGTTCAAAGGTTAATATTAACCACAGGCTAATGGAACATTGATGCTCTCGCCAAAAGCGGAAATTCTTGCTAAACTAGTCCAACAGCAACCAATACACAGTTTAAAGCGAAATCTCGAACCATAATATGGTCTTGTTGAGTAGATGAAACTTAAACGGCAATGCAAATTCGGACATCAATATTGAGAGCTACGCAATACCTTCCCTGGAGTAAAATTCCCCCACAAAGAGCAGTAGGAGACAGGATGTTGTTTCTATATGTAACACGAAGAGATAAAGTGCTGCCAACCTCCAACCTCGAAAGTCCATCAAAAAGCTTCAATTGCCAAGTTCTTCCTCAGTATCGAAGACAACCATCATGCAGATCATTCAGTTAGTTGTATCAGAATCTTTTCTGGATCTGCCCTTTCATAAACGCAACAGTGTGGATCTGATTATGAAGAAGCTCGCTTATGTGTATCAATCTTTCCTATCTATTAAATACAAGGACAGATGTACAAAAGCGTTCAGATGGTAATGACAAACACAAGGCCCGATTTCTAACAGAAAAAGTTTGCCGTGGCATTTTCCCCTTCCTTTCTTGTGTGCAACGTATCCTGATCGCGACCATCCGGCAATGAAATCAGTTTGCTACCTGCAGCTCCCACAAGTTAGCAATGTCCCATCCGGATAACTAATGTTCTTTTACTGCAACTCAAGTGCTGACTGCCCATTCGTATAGGTTGGTCATCCAGATCGACAGGTCGGGCCATTATTAATGAGCACTAACTGTCTGTTCTTCTGTACGATTCTCCCATATTGTTTTCCTTTATGCATTTTGAAAGCGGCCTCTCTATGCCGATGGACCAATGATGAATTAATTAGCATCAATATGAAAGCGGTACAATAATTACTTCAGGCGTATTTTGGGCACGTTCTTCGTTTTCAAACTCATGAGCTCAGTGTTGTTACCCTTGATCCGTCACTGCTGCCCACTTTAAGGCGTCGAAGAGGGAGTCAACTCAGAGCCCAGTTTGGCACGGTTCGCCAAAATGTGGAAGTGATTCTTCGACCTTCGTCATTTGACCCCCAGCATGGAAGAAGAGGATGCATCAAACTTTCTAGAGCTGCTACCTCGCGCACACAGATGCAGTCTGCGACACGATCGAGGCCGGATAGGTCAGGCAAGATCGCAGCCACAGCAAGGTCAAGTAATTATTCCCCGAAAGACGCGTACAAAAGATGGTAGTCACTTCAGCCACAACGCCCACACAGATTTCCGATCATTGAGGCCACGTTTTGCCGCTGGAGCATGGCCGTAATGAGAAGTAGGAGTGCGTTAAATGGCACATAAGGCTACCCACTTCGCCCTCGAGAGTGGCGATCCTTGTTGGCTGTGAAGGGACGAGCTATCGCGCTGTACTAACCAAAAGTGGTCTGAATGTCTTTGGGTCAGCGGTGTATATAGTGTACTTGTTACTGTAATAAGGATATCCTTATTGTCAGAATGACTCTCTTAAAATGGTGTGCCAAATTATATCAGCTTCCTTGTCGTCAGGAGTATGCGAATAGGGATGGAACAAGCCTACACACTATAAATTGTATGTGACGTAGGGTAAAACAAAGACTTTTAGGGAAGACCAAGGGAGAATACGTGAAGTCTATGCTATGAGTTACCATTAAAATAATACTGCTGGATTATCGGTGTTCGAACACTGTCTTTTTAGTGCCGACCTAACCCGGCAATTGAATTAAAATGTGCCTTGAATATGATTTCAGAGCTCGTTACAAATACGATACATTTGACGTCTAGTATCGTTTTATAACTGACTTAATTTTGTTTCCTACCGATCTCCTAATGAACTTTCTACTCCTCCGTACCAATGCGCGCGGACATTTTAGTCAAGCGAAGGCCGTTCCTTTTTTCTGCATTGTTGAAAACCGGTCATAATAGCCTTTCCTTAGGTCGGCAATTCAGCATTTTCTTTCTACCTCTAAATATTAGCCTATATTCATGCGCACTCAATAGTAAAATATCCTGCTCCGAATCTCTTCTAGAAACTACACAATTTCCAGTGAACGCCATAATGACAACAAGATAATTGGTCGGAGGATCCCCTTATTCCATGGAATCCGCTGGAGATGGGAAGAAATTGACGTATAAATCAACAATCTTCCTTCAAAATATATGCGATAATAACTGCGGATCAGCTGAAATTGCTAGCTGGATACGCTTTCGTTCACTAGCTGGAGCGTTCTAACAGCAGAAAACTGCTTCCCATCAGACGAAATAGTGTCTGGAATACATTGTTTGGCCAACAACGGAATATGTACCGCTCATATTGTGGGTCGAATTGTGCAAAATGCCGGGGTGGTTTGGGTAAAAGTTAGTTCTAGTGTTACTGTAGTGACCCAACACGGTGGCTGGATGTGCCCTTGTCCGGCAGCCAACTTCTTCCAACCCTTGCTGCTATAGTTCTGCACAGAATTGAATATCCTCCGCAGTGGCATCACCCTTCCTATCTCCTTTTATGGAATCGGGTCAGAGGTCGTAGTGGCCAGCCCCCCTCCTTATCACTTAAGCTGCTACGATATTGGTGACCCTGACGTGATCAAAGACGCAACTTCTAGGCGTGGCTGAGATTTATCATCACAAATATCCTCCCTTGACATCAACTGAATTTTTTATGTGTCATTTTATATGACCATGATATGGAGAATTTAGTTACCGACACCCTGTCGCAAAGCGCGATGGAGGTCATCAACCACTCCCAGCCCATCGATTACTGGCTATGGCTCCCTTTCCTTTCCAGCTGAGCAGCCGCTCTATTCATGCCAGCACTCGTACTTCCTTTCCAATATCCGATATCTTACTTCTACTGCCAATGTTACCTCTTCACTCAATCCGACAAATACCGACACGGCATACGGATTTGCCGTTGACGTGCAACTCAACAACCCTACCACCGGCTTTCTCCAGCCACCCTCTTAACCTGATTCCTTCCTGCCAGCTGCAGCCGCCTACGCTGCCCACAACACTCACTCACTTAAACTATTCATCCTCCATTCGGATTTTTCTCACCCGAACTCTGGTCTGGAACGGGAGCACTTTTAGGAACCCAACACTATGCCCATGCTGAACGCTGAACCCATCGCTTCTACATGCATGTGCACACCAGTGGCTGTCTGGTCCTCGACAATCCTGCCTGTCTACAATGGCCTAGCATCTTCAAGGCTGACTCATACCTGACCTCGCTGGATGCCCCGTGGCACGGTCTCACACACTTGGGACGACGGCTGTACGTGCCGTCGGCCGGCAGCCAACTTTCTCCAAACTCTTCTGCGATAGTTCTATACATAATTACCTATCCTCCCGACTGGCGTCCCATTTCTTATCTCCTTCTACGGAACCGGGCCAGATAGGTCGTAGCCGTCAGGGCCCCCCTAATCGCTTAAGCTAATACGATATTACTTATAGGACCGGACAAATGTACCCCCTTGGAAGTAAGTGAAAGTCCGACTGTATTACATTGGGGGCCACATCAAATAATGTACTCAAGCCTGTTAACGGAACCGTTTCCGCTTCTTCATTTCTGCCGATATTCGATTTTTATCTGCGTTTTAAAGCTCTCGAAGGAATTGGCAGGAACCTGTTATTACCAAGTGGCGTTTAATATCCTCGTCTGTAGCCAACAGGCTGAGAGCCATCGGCTTGTTGGAAGTGCGTTTATCCGGTAACCCGGCGAACCTCGATTCAACTCTTGGACTGTCACAGGGCGAGCTTGAAAAATGGCCAGCCGACCACAAGGTAAGAAAAGTCCAATACATTCTCAGTGGCCTTTGAAAGTAAACTCTCCTTTTACTACTTTACAGTATTTCAACTCATTTATCAGGCCATGTATGCGATTATACGTATTAAGTTAAAACATACTTACATCTTATCTCGCAATGTGGAAAATCATGAAGCATTACGGTTGTACCAGGTATATTGTCTAAACCCTTCCCATTTTGGTCTTCGGTGGATGTCAAAATGCTCCGCATGACAATGGAAAAATAGTACACCTTTCTCAAAACAAAAACTTATCCTTCCATTTTCCAGTTAAACTCCGGAGTTTCCTTCTGATCGTGTATAGAACATTTATACACATGGTCTAAAAGGAAACCGACAAATGAGCGACACGCGTTATGCAGTCTGATTACGCCACATCGGTTACTGCATTTAATTTTCTCTCCAGTCGGCTTTACTCTCAGCTGTCAGTGCCAGATGATGAGAAAGTGAAGAGCGTGCATCTAGGAGTCTGCTTATCTCGCTATAAGACATCGATAATGATATGTCAGAATTTGCTGTCTAAGATGCTGCCAACTAGCGAGAAATTCATTTCTTCCGTGGACTGCCGAGAAGGCTGCAGTGGTACCTTCGTACTGTGACCTTGATGATAATTCTCACTCTTTAAAGCTCCGATGCATCAAGGTCTCTAAAATGGGCGCGAGTAAGCGGGTCATCGATTTTTGTTGTCAAGACGAGCGCACGATTACTGGAACAGTACGTGCATTAGCCTGAGGTTAAGGAATCGTACAGTTGTCCATCATGATCGACTAACAGTGTGTAACAACAAGTTAACTGTTTTGTTAGTTAAACAATGGGACAGGAGTAGAGGGGTTGTGTCCGTGACTGGGTTGGGTGCAAGTCATCTAAGTTGCAGTGGTTTTACGGCGTGGTGAAGGCTTGCATCCTGTGGCATTTGACCACGTCAGCGTAGCACGTGCTGTCAGGGTGGTACATCAACGTGCCTGTTACTGAATTTGGTGTTTTACACCTAGATCTCCAGCAATTATTGCCCCGATTTATTGTTCGGGCGTGCCATTATCTCCGTAGGTCAACTCTTCGCCTTCCTCTAGAATGCAATAAGCGGTTTTAGAAGGTTGGTTACCTATCCCCACGATGCGTTTGTGTTCAAGAAGTCGCGATCCAATTTGTCGTCCGGTCTGACCTGTATAATTACGTAGACAGTCACGGCATGGAACTTCATAAATTACAGCCAGTCGCTCACCTGATTCCCGCCTATCCTTCATTTGCATGATTTGGTTGTGCTTTGCAGCTGCCAAATAATAGGCAATACCCAAACAAATCTCTGCGGCGATGCATTCCACAGATCCCAACATTCTTTACATACGGCAGGGAGTTGGTGACTCTCTCCTGATTGGTTTTCCTGGGCGCGTACGGAGGCGGAGACTAATAATGTTGTAGTTATGACCCTTTCTTGCTTCTTAGACCCAAAGAGGCCAGTAGTCATGTGCTTGTTCCTCCAGTTTACTGCGCTACGTTTGGACCGTTTGGAAGGGAATCATAACAACCGCGTTTGTGCATCATAAGTTAGTTGCTATGCTGAGGATATGTGAGGTACGAATTTCTAGCACACTGTATATGCATTCATGCAAGCGGATGAATCAAGTTAAGAATAGCATAGATCTAAGTAGAAAATATGGTCTCGTTGTTCCAGCCACAGAAAAACAGGTTAGGGGTGGTCTGTGTGATGCCGCACTTGGCAGCATCCACTATAGCGGTGGGTAATCTGCATTATTGAACCCATTTTTACATTTCAGACGCCTGCTGGCGGAGTAAGTGTGGGGAGTGATCCGTTGGCAAAGGAAACCATAAATGACACACACAACTGTTCAAGATGTCATCTGGAACGTGAACAGCATTTCATTCCGGTCAGTGTTGCTGAGGCCCACACTACGAACTGTCTCGGCAATTATTAAACTAAAGGTTAAAAGTAGTTCAAAAAGATTTGGAGAGGAACTCGCCTGTGAAGTATTATTTTCATCATTTTAAAGCTACTGTATACGACTGTTTTGGCGTTTACCTTCATTTTATATTTAGTTGGGTACCTTTAACGGACATGGTCCTTGAAGTTGATTAAGTCAAAAACGAAAGCCACATGGGTAGTAATTTAACTTCGGATTGAGTTGAATTAATTGTAGTCTTGTTACCTGAGAATAAATTTGAATAAATTAACGGCATTAAATGATGGTCAAGCCAAAGCTTGCCGAAATAAATTTCATGCCATCACAGTGGCCTCCTTAGTATTCAGCCCGCAGCAACGCTTCAGTTCAGATGCCTCCGTCACGCATGGGTTCACGGTTTCCGCCTGTTAGTGACTCGCCTTCCCGTCGCTATTTACACTACGATACCAACCCAGTATTCGATTCAATGCGAAAAGTAACCAGAGCTGAAGATCCACGACTAAATGAGCTAAGGCTTCAGCTCCCTATCCACTTAAAAGGCCTCCAAGTTTCGGCAGCCGTTTTCGACGTACTTCTATTGGTGAGCTCTGCTTAGCAGTCGAGTTATGACGTGCACTTGAACCTTCTTTTAATCTGCCTTGCAGTGTGTCGGCCTCGTCTGTGTAACCATCAGTATCTCCATTACACTGCTGGCAATTTATGTAGTAGGAGCTTTCCCATTTTATTTGGCCACAGTGACGATTTTACTCCTCCTTCTCGGAGTTTTCACTTTCGTGGTCAGTCTTTCTACTGCAGCCTGGCCACGGCAAAAAAGGGACGCTTCAGCAGGGAAGGTAGGAACATGCTCATTAAGCCTCGCTCCAAAAATGTCCTATTTTAGTACACTGTGATGGTGGTGATTATTCTGATCTTCCTGTGTGGCATTATCATCGGTCTCTTTCGGGGAATCCAACGGGTTTGTTAATGAGAAGTGTTTGAGGGAACTTCATAAACAATTTAGATGCAGACGTTGGGCGCAGTCAAAATCCACCAGATCTATGATGCAAAAAACCATCCAGTCAATTCAAATATCTTGGTATTTTTGACAGAAACTCAGGTGAGTATGAGAATATTTTCGTGGTAAACCTATTTCACGTATTCCTCAGTTAAGTTGTTGTGGTCGAGACATGCTGGACTTTTATCCAATCGACCATTTACCGATTAGCTGTTGTGCGGATCGTGCTGCCAAGTGTACACCTGAGAAAGCCTTTAAAACGGTACGTCTGGAGAAATCTGCGTCCTTCCTATCTGATCATCACAATTTTTCCATTGATATATATTTAAAAGACACAGTTACATAGTTCATCTCCCACAAATTTTCAATCCGACTTCAAAAAATGCTACTTCTGCTGAACATATTCAACCGAAGTTCAGCTTTGTTTATTCAAAAAAGATTTTCAATATCTCGCATCTTCGAAATGGACGGGAATGTCTGTAATTGCTGGAGAGAATTCTGGAAACCATGTCCTAGCTCAAGAGAATTTGCGATATTTCGCACTCCGTTGGATCAAACAATTTTAACTTGGTATGTTGCCAATTGATGAGATACATCGGTTCGGGGGTCAGATTTTTGTGGCTACTTCATAACGAGGTCTTCATGGCACTTACTCTCCTGAACACAAGAGTCCCTGTTTCCTTATGGTCTCGTTCCTGTGAATTCCAGGATCAGCCCCTGTGTGGCACATATACATCGAGAACCTAGCCCCATCAATTCCCTTAACCTTGTACTGCCACTGGACGGGGGTGAGCGACGTGCAAGTCTGCGACACCTAAAACCTGAGTCAAATTGTGCCCACGGAAAGTGACGAATTTGCTTGGTTGAAAGGATCGAAATTTCATAATAAGCAAACTGGTTTACTTGAAGATGCAAAGGGATTAAACAGGATAGATTAAAATAAAAAGTAAGAACATTATAGAAACCTTTTCCCTTAGAATATTATTTTATGCTGCAAAGAAGGGTAGCCTGTGAATTTTGGAAAACCTACTGGTTTTACAGTAAAACTACTTTTTCGACCTACTGAGTATAATCCGTCACAATTACCCTAAAATCTTCACTACATTCTATCAACACGGAGGTCTGTGTCTCACAAGCGTGGGCGCATATGTTTAAACCCCTCTATTTCCCTTTTTACAATTGACGATATTTCTTGCGGTTATTCCACCCTCGTTTTTTTTATCATTTTTGACCTGAGCCTGCAAAATCAGCTTAAGCTTAACGGTGCATGGTTAAAACAGACCAAGTCGCAAATAAATAATAATAACTTGTGATGTTAGCCTTGACTGTATCTTTACTGGTCGAGGTTTGGAGGAACTTCTCGACAACCTGCTCAGTATAAAACGCTTTATTGTCCTTTTTAAAGCAAACTTCAGTACCATATCACCTAATTTTATCAACCTTAAAACTTACGTTAGAGACAGGTCAACTGATCTGTCCTGATAACAGTACAGGAAATGAAGAAGTCCATTTGAAATTGTAGCTCTAACCTCAGTACTTATTTTCTTCTGCGAAGTATTGAAAAGATTTTCAGTTTTTTTATTTTTAAAACCTTCAAAACTAACGGCTTGCATGACGTTTCTAAAGTTAATTTACAGAGCGGTAGTCTGTATTTTAAATAAAAAAGAGTATCCTACACTAACTTGGTTAAACCGTGCCACTGAATAAAAGCTTTTTAATCTGCACTTCATAAATAACTTTTTACAGTTTTTATGATACGATCAGTATTGAAGTCCGTATTAAAGTAATGTTCCAGGATGAACTACCCTACCAGAGAAAGCTCAGTTCACCACAAATACTATTTTTAAGATAACATTGGTAGACAATAATCAGCTCCATGTCTTATTTGCTTTAAGGCTGCTTAACATTTTGACAATCAATCTCCTTGATACGCGTTCAGTAATCTTTAAACCAATTCGACAGAGTTTGCTCCGGCTAAAGGAAATAGAAAGTTGTTTAGTCTGAATAACGCAGGCAAGGCTTGATGTTTTCAATAGAAAGAGGATTTGGGAATTTGTTTGCTAAAGGAGCACTTTAACACCACCTTTCATGTTGAATGTCTGAAATAACGAGTCGAGTAGATTCGTTAACTCTGATGATAGACTGTTTCTTTTTCCTGGACAGAGGATCTGACTGCTTCTTCAATAGCATCGTAAGCTACTGCACATAAACTGCAGCTCATATTACGTCAGCAAATCGATGAAACATGGGTCTAGGGTTCTAGATAATGCGTATTTTGGGAGGGAAATGGAACGAGTGTTCGTTTCAAAACACAAGCTCATGTCAGAAGAAGAAGATTCACTCACTGGACCAAGAAGTTTATCGGCTTGATGTTTCGGATTCTCTCTCGAACCCATAATCAAAGACAGTAGAAGTTAAGGGTGATAGAGGCATAAGGTGAGCAGTATTTAAAGTACGCAGCGGCCACGCTTACCGAGCCATGCCCAGTGGCTACGTACTATATATAATGCTCACCTTGCGCCTCTATCACCCTTATCTGTAACTGTCTCTAATGCTGCGTTCGAGGGAGAATCCAAAATGTCAGGCCAATGAACTTCTTGTTCCTTCTCCTTCATAACTGGTTCCTGGAACGCGTCTGTTCGCTTCTATCACCATGGTCAAGTACACTTTGCCGAACCGAAACATTATACATTTTCATCAGTTAGCTACAGGAACTCTGTTTAACACGTGCTCAGTATTGCTTGGACTTGCGATGGGCGCCTATGCAACCGATATTATGCATAAAATGCTAACATGCGGTCCTTCTATCCAGATTGTGGTATTCAAGTCAAAAGTTTGCATAAATTAAAGAATGGCAATCTCAGCGATCCTGTCTAATTCTTCTCAAAGAAGAGAAGCTTAATTCTGGGAGACGTTATAAATGGTGACACTCTTCCGAGGAGAGGGAATAAGGTAATTAAGAATGAGTCAGGCCAATGAAATATGGAGAAGTAGTCAATAATTATTCCGACTGTCTTATTCACGACGGTTCGTACACATTTGCTTCCCCATGAATTCACCTCAATCTCTTACATGTTTTAGACGATGAGGGGAAATTAAACAGAACCAATCAGTGGCCGGGTGGTCCTTTAGCTAGGGAAGGAAATAGAATGCCAGCAAACTTACCAAAGTAACCGGAAATGTCACCAGTGTCAGAACGTGAGCATCCTCACTATGCGAACTGATACTCCGCGTAAAAGCTGTACGCACAAACTCGGGCTGACTGGAGTAATCACTGGCAAATTAGTTGCCGATATTGGTCAATCCGTCTTAATCCCAGCCCGATAGAACTGAGAATGTACTCCAAGCCAAATGCTTATCAAGCGATGGAGTCGAGTCCATTACTAGCAGAGACGTTGACTACGACTCATAGGCTGGGACTTAAAATACGGTAATCCCTCGTCACTTCGCGGTTGGCACTTCGCAGACTTTTTACTTCACGGGTTTACTTCTAGGATACATTCTTTGGATTTTCGATATTAAACAGGATTTTATATTTTATATTTATTTTACGTATATTAATGAGTGTACAGTACAGTATGTAAGAATATAGGAAGTTTTTAAAAGGTTTGGGAAGACTGCTAACATTAATAAGAGTGTGTAAAGGGTTAATTAAACTCTAAATATATCGAAAAGTGTGTACGGGGATGGGAAGCTTTAAAATATATGCATTTATATCCGGTGGCAGAACAGCCGAAGATCTGGCGTGTGCTGCCATAAATTGACAGCGTCTCTTAGGTATTCTCCCGCCTCCTAAGACGGCTGAGAATTGGAGTCGCCCATCGACCAGACTCAATCAGTCGAAATCTAGTCACGAGAACAAAAGCTCCCTTTCCAGGCAGTGAGACGGCAAACGTCACCTAGTGGATCCATTGTTACTCTTGTAAAGTTAACTACGTTGGAGAGACCGGACAGCGATTGCAGACCTGTGTCCCGAACACACGATAGCAGTGAGAAGAATGAACCCATTGCCTTTGGGTCTCTGCCCTCACGGAAGCCTACTCAGCCCTACCTCCGCAGCTCATCGAACGCAAGAGTGATCACGAAATTATGCCAAATATGAATCTGAACATGGGAGAATCTAGGAAGGGGCATGCACGTAGCCACGCCTCAATCTGCATCCGAGGAAGGCGCAGTCCTCGATACTGCTGCAGCAACCAATATCCTGACAAACGAGCGGAAATGCAGTCAGAAGGACGTAAAGAGGACTAGCAACTGAGGTCGGCAATTAAGGTCAATGCAGACGCCACCACCAGTCAAACACCGCCCTCGACAAGAGACCTGCCGATTGACAGCAGCTAGCCTTCTCTCCATCCCCCCCCCGGTGATTACAGAGATGCTTCCTGTGTGTATACGTCCGATGATCGCCGAGGCCAATTAACAACTCCCTTCACTTCGTCATCCCGACAGTGTACACTGATAGGGTAAAATGTCGATACAAGCGAAAATTCGAGTCCCAGGAAGTAATTGAGAAGAAGAAGCTGCGATCACTGCGACAATAGCTTTGTTTGCCTGACGGTTCCCATTTCAACTCGAACCCATCATCAGAGACGGTATCATCTATGGGCAATTCGTACACAGTCAGTTGCAGTATTTATGGGATGCAGTCGCTATGCTACTGCATGCCTAAGGCAATTAGCGCCTCTCCTTCATCGACGAAGACTGCACTCTGGGGCGTTAATTGTTTGATGGACGGCATGCGGGTCGTTATCCGCTGAAATTTTGTCACCCATGTTGGGAGTTGGCATCTAGTTCACTGGCACTGGCTTTGGAAAATATGTTCGCTTGAGCGCTCCCAAAGTAGCTGATTGCTTTGGCCAAACTGGGTCTCAACACCGAATATGGTTTGGGTAGGTCATTGCACTTGTTACTAGACTGGAGGCCTGTAAACCATGACTCAAGCAATTCGCGGCTCACGCGATTGTCACCTCTTGCGAGAATTTCGGCTGCATTGAACTTGAATTTGTGGCCAGTTCTCGCCGAATGAGCCATGACTTGAGAATTGGCGTCATTTCGCCGCACTGCTGCCACGTATTCGGTAATTCGCTTTCGAAGCAGTCTTTCGGTTTCTCTGACGTATTTGCTTTGCCCGCCACAGCACCAGATCCGATAAACAACTCAAAATGTTTCTTGCCGTGGCAGTTGTTCCACTGGTCTCGGTACCTGATGCCAAATTGTGGCCTCCGATCTGTGTGCGTCTCCAACTCCAAGTGGCGCGAGAAGGTGGCTAACGGCCTCCGACACATATTTGAGGCATGGAATCGCTCGCCAATATTTAGGTTCGGTGCGATTTTGTCGTTCGTCCCGTTCGCACATGCACCGGTTGACGAAGTTGCATAGGTAGCCATTTTCGCTGAACACCCGTCGAAGTTATTGTAATTCAGCAACCTTGTCTTCGGTTTACTGCAGTGCTTCTTAACACGCCAATGTAGCGTTCTTACGCAACTGCGTTTGTGGCTGATTGGATAGTTGCTGTTAAAGTTCAGTACTTGCATCGTATTTTTCGCTTTCTTTAACACTTTGGTCTTTAGGCCACCACAACCTTTGCGACAGACGAGGACGTTGAGGAAGGCCAGCAGTTTGTTTTATTCCTCCTCCATCTTCAATTGTATGCCCGGGAAGATGCTGTTGAGACTATCTTAGAACGTAAGCACCTGATCCCGTTCGACGACGATAAAGGTTTCATCCGCATACTGAGCCCAGAATTTCGGTCTGTGTTGTTGGAAAACCAGCGAAACCAACGGTTGTAGGACCACCTTGGCTATCAGTCTAGAGATCGAACAATCCATTGGTGTTTCCCTTCACCTGCTCGGAGATTGCTCCACCAAATGATAAATAAGTCCTGAGAAAGAACTTCGGGAGCTGAAGGACTTGGGCGTGTCCGAGGCGATTCTTGGTTTCATCGATTTTGCTTTGTAGGAGTATTCAACGCTTCGACTGCCGGGTCCTGCGGAATAGAAGTAAAAAAGGGACGTGACATCAAAATTTACCATGACATCACTTGGCAGGAGGCTTACTTCCTCAAGTTTCTCCAAGAATTGTGTTGAGGAGCTGACTGTGGTGTCTGAATCAGCGGTCAGAAATTTGAGGCACCGAAACAGCCACTTTGCCAGTCCCTACGTTGGAGTACCTTTGAGCGATACGATGGGTCGGAGAGGAGTACCCTCCTTGTGTACCTTGGGAAGGCCATAGAACCGGGCCAAGGCCGTGTCTTGGGCTCTCGCTATTCATCGGTCGGTCGGAGTTATTGCACCCGAGTTCTACAATGCCAACAACGTTGCATTAATTTCGCGTGTCAGGGTTTTAACGGGGTTAGTTTCGCATGGGACATATAACTGGCGATCCTCCAGTAAGTTTCTGGCTTTCTGAAGGTAGTCTGTTCTGTCCAATATGATGGTTGAACGTCCATTGTCCGTGGGCACGATGACGATGTCTCTATCGGCCTTGATTTCCCTTAATGCATCACGTTCGAACGTAGGGAGTATTTCGCACGGTTTGTGAGTCATTAGGAGGGACGAAACCTGGTGTCGGATAAGGTTCTTCGTCTCCTCCGTCACTTCCGTTTGATTGATGCCCGATTCCACTGCCGCAATCATTTTCAAAGATTTGGCATCAGGTGTGCTGAAAGAGACTTCGTGCCGTAACACCCTTATTTGCTATTTCGTCAGTTCCTTTAATGACAGGTTGTGTATCAGTATGTCGTTTATGAATGACGTTGGATTAGGCAGCTTGTGGAATTTGTTCACCAGTGCTGCGTCGTGTGTCGTTTTCAGTTCGAGGGCTAGTTCAGTCACCCTCTACTGAAGCTGTTTCGTACCGTCCTCGCCCACGAACTCGGAGCATCTGGCCTTCTCTTGGTCAATCCTATATATATATATATATATATATATATATATATATATATATATATATATATATATATATATATATATTTGAAGTTGAATACGTTCTATGGGAAATGGAGCTTTATTGTGTAAATTTTCAACACCGGTTCTCCGGGTCGTCGTCAGACGCAGGCGGGTAGCAAATGTGGCAAAAACAGTTGACATCGTAATCACGCGAAAAAATCGATACTGGCGTGAACATTGGCACCAGTGAGCGGCCGCTGTGTGTATCAGCCTGTCCTGATTGGTTCTCGTTTCTTCCATTTCTCCTTGAGATGTCTGTACGTCGCATCCAACTCGATATGTCTGTTGATGCATGACTCATCTGAATGCATCGCCTCGAGGAACTCTCGACCTTTCTTGGAGGAACAGGCAGCGACAATCCGAGTTTTATCCCAAGCGAAGGTGTGCCCGGTGTCTAGAGTATGCATAGCTGTTTGGGACAGATGATCCCGCCTCTTTACTGCCAACTGATGTTCATAGATGCGTGTAGAGGCGGATTTGCCTGTCTGACCACAATACACGGCATCACATGCTTCACACGGGATCTTGTAGATGACTTCTTTCTTATCCAAATAGTTGACCCTATCCTTAGGGTGGACAAGCTGGGTACGCAAAGTAGTTGTCGGTTTGTGCGCCACATGAATTTGGTGCTTCCTTAGGTGTCTTTCGACGAGTTCAGACACATTCTTGATGTAAGGAAGGGTTCGCCATGTATTTATTTTTGGCGCCTCGTTAGAACTACTTGGTTCCTTTTTCTTTCGATTTCTGTCCTTTCAAGTATCGGCGTACAAAATCCTTAGGGTACCCGTTCTGCGAAAATAATTCACACAAGTAATTCAGTTCGATTCGATAGCCTTCTTCATCGGAGCAATGTGTTTTTGCTCGACTGAGTAGACTGTTGACAGCACTCCGTTTGTGAGCGATAGGCTGATTGCTCTCATAAGGCAGAATAACTTCGGCATAAGTTTCCTTGCGATAAACCGATGTGCGTAGTGTTCCGTCGGTCTTTCGTTGTACGAGAACATCCAGGAATGGGAGTTTATTGTCAACTTCCTTTTCGAGTGTGAATTGGATTCCTAGGATTGTGGAGTTGATGATGTTATGGAGCATTTCCAGTTGGTCCTTTTTAACGACAACAAATGTGTTGTCTACATAACGTAGCCATAGTTGAGGATTAACTAACGGAAGAGCCGTGGCTTCGAGTTTCTGCATTGCGATTTCGGCGAGAAAACCAGAGATGGGTGACCCCATTGGAGCTCCTTTCAGTTGCTTATAGCATTTTCGGTCGAATGAAAAGTTAGTTTCTAAACAAAAGGTCCATGAGTTCGAGTACGGCCGCTGCTGGAACATCCGTATCGTGGGACAACAGAAGTTCCTTTGTGTATTGTTTTTGCTAGTGTTAACGGTATAGACGTGAAGAGGGAAACAACATCGAAGGAGACCATTATTTCATCTGTGGAGACTTTGGTTCCTTTTAATTTCTTTAGAAACTCCGTTGAATTCTCAATATATATATATATATATATATATATATATATATATATATATATATATATATATATATATATATATATATATATATACATGTTACTCCGCGGACTTTTGACTTTTGCCGGTAGTCTCTGAACGTAACCCCCGGGCTATTCTAGGGAGTACTGCATTCAGGGTTACGTGAAATGTGCATTTGTGTGATCGCAGTAAGGAGCTCGTTCGTTCGATCTTGCCTGGAAGCTCCATTTTAATGTTCTCGCAGATGTTTGTGTAGGGCCAGATAACTTGATGCAGCATTTATACTGAAAAAGCTAAACTGAAACTGAAACAGAGCTCTAATACTTATTTGCCATTTTCCTTCCCACAGTCGAACTATTTGCATGTACATTTACATGATATTAAATGTTCAGTAGTCTAAGAATTATCGTTCTCCTCAGTTTATCGTGAAATCGAATTTTCCTCCAAATGACTTTACATAGCCTTACTACTTCAGCTCACGTGAATTTTATATAAATAGTAGACGTTTCTGTGTAATACTATTAGCATCTATTTTACTCCGTCTTCATCAAATATATACCATTACTTATTCGCTATCTTCCAACCCTGTTACATTTTAAACATTCTGTATGAACGTCCCATAAACTTTCTTAGCCCATGAAAGCACTCAAATCTCTAAAAAATAGGCACAGTTTGAAACTAGGTACTTCTCAGGACAATTTTAGAATTGATTCAATGGATTTATCGCGGCATTTATCCCAAAATTTAAGTTAAAGTAGGTGATATGCATGTGATCGGTGTGGGTATACGCCGGGTGTGAAACACCGCAGGATTCACGTGGCATACTGTACATGGGGTTGTCTTTCTTACATTGCCATTGGGGAATACCTAATGAGGTGTGATAAAAACTCATCGTGCTAATGCTCAGTTCAATAATGCGCCAAGTTCCTGTGAGTTTGGTATTAAATCAGTGGGTAGGGTGCTGTCATACGTTTTTGGGAAATAAAAAGTACCACACTTTTCCATGTTAGAGTGTATAATTGTTAAATACATTTTGTACATTCGCATATTGTTTTATTCTAGACAAGGACTAAGGTATGCATTTACAGAACAGCTTCAAGCGTGGTCGACATTGTCGTTAAATTGCTTGAGCTACTGTCAGTAAAAAAAACCAAGCTTCTAAGTTCAGAGTGCAAGCCTCGACTCCTCTGACCTTTACAATGTTTCCTGGCATACTTCAGTGACCCGGTTGTAAAGAATGATGCAATGTCATAGTCTCAAATGCACATTTATAAGAACCTCATCTAGATATGCCTGAGGTCGTCGTTTATTAGTTTAAGTTTGCTAGGATTTAACACTCAGGTTGTACGTAAATTTTTTATTTCTTCATAGGATTTTGCAAATGCAACCATTAACATGTAGGAATTCCTAACAAGCCTTTATTTTCTCATTTAAGGGTTGTGTGAACTCGATGAAGAAGCTGATTTATGAACGGCTTACCGGATTCACTATCGGCTTATTTATTTGCATTTTCCCTCTTCTGGGTGCTATCATCAATGGGTTTGCTTTGTTCTTATATCACAAAAAAGTGGAAACGATAAATAACACTGAATTTAATACTCAATTGCATTAGTTCGCCGCCTGACATGTCAGAAGTCTACAGTTTTGAGGTATAGCATATTTTTTATCAAATTTGGAAACAAATCGTCTCATCATTTCCCTGGTCTTATTTTGAGATTTGCATTCTGCTGTCATTAATTCTGCTGGTCTTAAATTTCTGCACAATAAAAATACCACATGACTAGAATGACCATTCAGAGTAAAGATGTATTAACGACTGATACTCCACTCCTCTTTTGGCCCACACCGAAATAAACCATGGACATCGGGGAAATTTTCAGCATCTACTTTCAAAATATGAGGGTGGAACTCAAAGTCGGACCTTTATTGGTTCCTCAGAGTGACTTTAAGAAGGCAATTATATCTCGCAGATATCTAGTTAATTTGGAAAACAGACAAACCATGGGTACTTGTGGAAAGTTGTTTTAACGTTGGTGTACCTGAAGCATTTTGAGTAAAATCAAGCAAGCAAGCATTGTTAAGATTTCTGTGTGATCAATTGTTATTTTCCCTCCCGCCTTATGTGACACTCCGGTATGAAGTTCAAGCTAAAGACCGCTGTAGCTAAAGGCAGTGCCAAATTATACACAGTTGTACAGACAATTTGGTGTAAAATGAAACTGCAAACCTGTAAGTCGAGTCAAACTCCCAAGTCCTCGCTAGTTTTGACTTCCTAGCCCACCGACAGCCAAAATGGTTAACTTAAGGGATCACAGTGTGTATATTTAAAACCTGGAAAAGTTACACACTGACTTCGAAGTCGAACAAACCGAGAAAATAGTTGCATAAATAGGTTCTATCAAGTCGAGCTTTACTAAGTTAACAGGGCGAATCATCACATTGCAAACAACCAAGAAATTGACCGAGTTTATCTTATCGGCTGAAATTAGTCGGACAAAAGTAAACCTTTTACGTGCAAAGGCCCCATAGTATTGCAACCAATAAGGAAACCTAACATTATACGATCAACAAATTTAGTTATCAATAAAATAATACCTCCGTTAGTGGATGTAGGCAATTACACCGGAGTGCAATCGGTGGGAATTGACAGGGCTCCAGGTCATAGTTAATTTTCGTTGTACTTTAATAAGTGAACTCAAGATACCATAGTATGGCTATGTCTGTAGGTTGTTATGAAGATTTGAAGTGAAATCCACCAACTTCAACGAAATAAACATGCAATATTCTCAACCTGACGGTAACGGTTAAAAGTATGCAAAATCTTTTCAGTTCAGTTCAGTTTTATTAAGGGAAATATAGGCAAAGCCTTTGAGCTCCCTATTGATTTCAATGACACTGCAAATTAAAAAGGCTGACATATAATGGACGTTGGACAAAGGGTTATCTCCCCGTCACACTACAGAGCATGGAAAAAAACAATTATAAAATAATATTACTCAAAATTAGGGAGTAGTATGTTATATGACGCGAAAATTGTGGATGGGAATATGTTTCAGGAAATGTGTTAGGTTCGAATGTCGTGGTGGTACTTATGGCTGTACTGGTCAAACTTCCGCTTAAAAGTGTCAACGGATGGGGACATGATTATGTCGGCCGGCAGAGCATTCCAGGCCTTAATCCCTTTGTTGGAGAGGAAGAACCTTCTTGTGTCGAGTCTTGCACCTTTCACACGTAGTTTAATGGGATATCCTCACAAAGTAGTGGAAGTGGCCAGCTCAAAGAAGTCGCCAGATGCAAGGCAACAATCCTGAAGCCGCAGCATTCGAAAGGCTTGTATTAAGTCGCCGCGTAGCTGTCTATATTCCAGAGGAAACAGATCAAGATTAGACAATCGTGTCTCGTAAGGCAGGCAGCTTTGACCTTGAACAAGCTTGGTTGCACGTCTTTGGACCTTCTCAAGGGTGTTGTGGTCTTTGACAGACCACGGTCTCCAGGCTTGTATGGCAAATTCCAATTGTGGTCGCACGAACATCGCGAAGACCTTATTAAAGCCATCTTTGTCGAACTTTGCAAACGCTCGCTTAATTAGATACAAGCTTGACATGGCAGATTTTGCTACTTTTGAGCAATGGAACCATGGATTCAGTATGGGCGTGATCCATACTCCTAGATCTTTCTGAGCATCTACCTCTGGTAGCGGTGTGTCGTCCAGATATTAAATTCTCTGGTGCCCGGAGCTGGTTCTGCCGAATCGCAGAATATTGCACTTGGTAGCATTGAATGGGAGGAGCCAGTTGTGCGACCATTCCTCGAGTCGATGCAAGTTCGCCTGTAGATTTTCTTCATCAGCTGCGTTGTGGATGACCTTCCAAAGCTTTATATCGTCAGCAAACATGGCGGTGTCACAGTCCAAGCCACTTACGCAGTCATCAATGTATATAAGGAAGAGGATAGGGCCAAGGACGGAGCCCTGAGGAACCCCACTCTCAACCGCCACCTCCGCCGATTGTTGATCGCCAAGACGGACAATCTGAGATCGCCCAATCAAGAAGTTTTCGATCCACTTCAAAAGCTTGCCCCTTACCCCTATACGGTTGAGTTTGTATAGGAGACGTTGGTGAGGCACGCTATCAAAGGCCTTCTTGAAATCTATGTACACTGCGTGCACTATATTTCCTTCATCGACCGCTCGGGTCCATCGTTTCCAGACAGTAGAGCAAATTATTTAAACAGGACCTTCCTCTGCGGAATCTATGCTGCGCTTCAGAGAGAAGATGATGCCGATCCAGAAACTGCATCAGTTCACGTTTGATGATTCGCTTCATAATCTTGCAACATATGGAGGTGAGACTTACCGGCCTGTAGTTATTTGCGGAAGCCCGGCTGCCACTTTTATGTATTGGGGAAATCCACGCGGTCTTCCAATCGGGTGGCAATCTGCCTGCAGCGAGGGAGGCTCGGAAGAGTAGACACAAGGGTTCTGCCAACTCTACGGCCAACTCCTTCAACAACTTTGCCGGTATTACATCAGGACCTAGCGATTTGGTTTCGTCCAGCTTCAGTAGTTCCTGCAGAACAATAGGTTCTGTTATGACCACTGAGTCAATTGTCGGGACCTCTTCCGCACTATAGTTATCGGCGGTTAGATTGGCTTCTCTCGTAAAAACCGACTGAAGGAACTCCGATAGATGCTCAGCCTTTTACTCGTTTTTGCAAAGTTCGACGCCTTCATCCGTTTTTAACAAAGGGATGGGGTCTTTATTTCGAGTGCACTGCCTAATGTAGTTGTAGAAGAGCTTCGGGTTTTCTGCTGCAATGTTTATCAAGTTACTCTCAAAACTTTGGCGGGCTTTATAAACCAGGATTTTTAACCTGTTCCTCTGCGTCTTGTACTTCGTCAGCGATTCGGCGGTCTTTTCCCCTGAGATAAGTTTGCCATAGCTTTCGCTTGCGGTTTAATTCACTCTTCAGTGTGTTCGTTGGCCACTGGGGCCTGTTGGTGATCTTTCTTTTCGAATTAGGTCAGTAGTTGGTGATAAGTCCTTGTAATACGGCCTTAAATTGCAACCAATCCTCGAGAATACACCCGGTGAATGTTTCACTCCAATCTAAATGGCGCACATCAATTTTCATTTGGGTAAAGTCTCCATGCCATAGGTTGCGTTTGACTGTGATGCTTCGATCGGGGACAGAGAAGAGTGAATATTCCCATTGTAGGACTACGTGATCACTTTTGCCCAGCGGGGATAGACAGTTTACAACATCTACGCTGTCAGGCACCTTTGTCAATACAAGGTCCAAACAATTAGCTTGTTACCCCTCGCGTATTCTGGTCGGAGACAGGACGTGTTGAGTTAGGGAAGCGTTTGTGTATAGCTTCTAGGAGGCGGCGATCGAAGTTTAATTCCGAGCCTGGTGCTGAGCTCAGATTCCATTCGATATTCGGAGCGTTAAAGTCACCCATAATCATTACTTCGGATCGACTAGCAAACGATTCTAAATCATCTATCAGTCTACTGTCTGACTGCGGATCGTTTCTTGGTGGTCGGTAGACCGTTAGGATCTCAAGTGCTTGAGACCCCGGCGTTCTGATGGTGAGCCAGATGGCTTCAGTTTCGCACGCGAGCTTTTCCTTTTTTCTGATGCGAGCAGGCCATATCTGACATAAGTCAGCACACCCCCACCATGACGTCCTGTTCTATCCTTTCTGAATAACTGAAAACCGGGAATGGCAACTTCACGATCGTCCACCTTCGCGGTCAGCCACGTTTCAGTTATGGAGATCATATCTGGTGAAGTTTGGAACACGTATATCTTAAGCCCGTCTAATTTAGGGAGTAGGCTTTGAACATTGTTATATAAACATTTTAGTTTATTTGTGTGTTTTAAGCCGGCTATGTCGCTGCCTTCTTCAATTGAGGCAGCTGGACCGACATTTGCACAGGATGAGTCCATATTCAAGAGACTTTGCATATTTCCGCAATAGAACTGGATTTTGTATAGATTGTTGCATTGGATTAGTTGCTCGACCATGAGAATTTTGTCACAATGAAGTATGCAAAATCTGGTTGAACTTTTGAACTTAGCCTGAGAATTTTTGTTTAGAAGTGTTCGCTCAAAGTTTACAAAGTTCGGAATTCAAACATGTTAACATTAGACAATGGAGCACATACCAAAAAGCGCAGAAAAACGCTGCGGAAGCCATCGATCAGTTGAAACCCTAACATTTGCGTAATTCTGAAACAAAAATCAGTAGGGGCACAATAGGCGGGTACCAGATTAAATGATTAAGCCCGAGAGCCGTCTTACGGGAACCCTGGTAATAGGGGTTTTAGGGGTGTGGCAAAAGACGAACAATAAATGCATGAAAAAATAATTAAAATAAATGAAAAACTGAAATTTATAATTAAGCATAAAGTTTAAATGAGGTGAAAATAACCCGCGCAAAATGAATAAGAAACGGTAGGCGTCCAATGAAATGAAGGCTCTGTAAATATTTTTTCCCATTTTCCCCATTGAAAGCTCTGTAAATAAATGTCCCCATTGTCCCACGGTCATTCCGGTGAACTTCAGCTTTACAAGAAAACCTACTGTAAGCTTTTAAGTAGCAAACAATAGCTTATTAATTGGGACCCTCCTTTTATGCTTCCACCCAAAAATCAAAGAAATAGTGACTAAAATTTTTGACCGTACGCATCCTGTCAGTTTTGTTAGTTATTTAAAAATTTTATATTACTTTCATCAGTGAACACTGACCTAAGGTAAACCACCTTCTATGATACCAGTTCACCTGGAGAGTCAACATCGGAAAACGTGCTCATTGATTTGTCAAGTATAAGCCTTGATGACATTCAGAACGCCAGTATAACATGAGAATGAGCCACTCATCAATCCTAACTGAAGGCAAAATACGGATTGTAAAAGGCCATCCCATGCGGCAGCTTGGGCATAGACCTATGACTCAGCTAATGGTGTATCTGACGGACTTGAAAAGTCAAATTCCGACTCCTGACTCGCAGGGCAATTCTATTATTCAGTCGCAGCTAGGTGTAATCCAGGAGCTGAAGTTTTATGACTGGGTGCGTTCCATATATTTTCCGGCTCTGTTGATAATATTTTTACGATGAAATTTGGACAGATGTTTAAGTAAACACGGTCGCTCTTTTACTTCCTATTGAATTTCATTTCATGCTTCCTATCATTCCGTTCAATTAAATTCAGAGTAATAAAGAAGGAAAATGGTCGAGCAATGGAAACATTCGTTTATTTTTCTGAGCTCTTGAACTCGAGCAGGAGTTCCTCTTCGGAGATAGACGAGTAACGGTAAAAGAGGGTATTAAGTAGCCAATCACCAGTGCCGCACAGCTGGAAGTATCTGGGAGGACTCTGTATTTTAACACAAGATCAATACACTGATTGAGTGCGTTTTCATCCGAGACCCAGAATTCAATCAATTCTCGACATATCCAACTATATTGGCAGCTATGATCTTGAGCAGTAGACTCGCTTCAAGGATTTGGCAGCCACTTGCGATAATAAGTCCACCTGTTGCACCGTCATATTAAGTTCGTGTATGCGCAGTCTGAGCATTCGAGCAGTTTCAACAGTGTAGTTGAAAACGAAATTTAGGCATGGTATATGACACGTTTTACCAGATTGCTCCCTGTGGTTTTATCGGTCTTTAATATTCTGACCCTGCTGTGCATGGTATCTTTCTGCTGACGTGTAATTCGAACATCAAGTCCAGTAGCAATATATTTGGTCATTTCTGAAACGTCTTTGGTATGTGGTAGAACTTGCCATGACCTCGGGAGTGTTTCTGTTTGTGTCCATCGGAAAATCTCATCAAAATTGACCTCTAAAAGTATTTGGTAATCAATTGGCATAATATAATTGTGGAGATACTAGCCGCGCTTGTTTTTATTTTGATTGGCAGCAGTGGGTCTGAATCAGTTTGAACAGCACTCTCATAGAGATTTGCTTGTGAGCCAGCAGTTGGTTGCCCTAATAACTGAGAATTTGCATGAAATCACTGTTTTCGCGTAAATATTCGTAGTATTTTGCCGGTAAAACCATCGGGACTCCTTAACGAGTTTGAAGGCTTCATAAAGTACCCCAAAGGGTTCGGGATTCAAAAAGATGTAAAAACAGCTACCGAGCAGTTTGTTCCCATGGTCCTCTACCATAGCACTGACCTAAATGTATTAAAGAGAAGAACCTTCTTGACAGGTCATTCTCCTTTCTCTGGAAGCCTTATCAGATGGTATCTGCTCATTAAGAATTCTTATTCATGAGCTGAACTTGGAACTCCATCCAAGCCAGAACAATCACTTTTACGTAGATAACTACGTAGCTCAGACTGAACTTATTTCAGTCGTTTCCACGTTAAAACTTTTCTGTCATGCTTCCACTTGGTGTTCGTGAGAGTTATGAAGGTACAGGTTACTAGTGCAGTATACTTTCCGCCAAACTAGAATGCCTGTTGGCGCGTCCTTCAGCGCGGAGCTGTGCTTGCGTTGGTCTTCCCATAATCCAAAGGCTCCATCTTTTACGAAAACATAAACGAATAACTTCACCAATAGTTACGCTCATGAAATTGGCAAGGGCCAGGTACCCAGATGAAAGATGGCTCTAAGGAACGGACTGCAATAAACTTTTGGTAAATTGGTATAAGGCGAAAACATGGAGTGTAGAGAGTTTTTTGACGCAAACTATGGCGAATATTTGAATAAAATGTCGTGCAAAATAACTCTGCCTCAATGCCATGCATTGTTCTTTATTCTGGCCTCGTTTAAAGTTGTAGTTAAATAAGATTATTCCGGAAGTGTGTGTTTAGATACTTACCCATTAAATTTCAATATATTGTAAACTTTGGAAACTATCCCGTAAAGTGCGTCTTTGAATTGCAAGGATTAGTCTCTCTGATTTAACGGAATGGTAATGGATTATTTTATTAGGTAAAGTCAGCAATAACCACATTATTAACAAATTTGTAACCTTCTTTCCACCATAACTACCTTAGTGCGAAGTTAGCATGACATACAAATATTTTTATCTAGTGCGCACACAGCTAAATGTCACTCGGTTTAAGGCACGGTGTAAGATTAAAAGCTTCTGCCGAATCTGCAGAGACGAAGGCTGCTATTGCTAGATGTCCGAAAGTAACAGTTGTGCGCTGGGCTGCCGGTCAGTAACAAAAGAGGTAGGATTAATATTATGTTTTTTTCACTCAGGGAGGATGTAGAGCGAGAAAAGAAAGAGAACAGAGGTGAAAAAGAAGAAAGATGGAATATAAGACTGACTGAAAGCTCCAACTCTAGAGACTACAATTGAGAACTCGCAGTCACCGGTAATATCAGGTTGTTGTGGAGTTCACTGATCAAGTGTTTATAGAGGAGGCCACCAAATGCCACGATTAGGACAAACACAGCATATCATTGTTGCTCATGAAAAACAACAGTTCCTGACCACTGTATGCAAAAGGGTTTATTATTTAAGTCCTATATCGGCTTCCCGTTGCTGAATTTTCAGACTGGAGCAGTACTTTAAGCTAAAAATTAATTAACTAACCTTTTAAAAGGCAGCTTACTTTTTTTCCAGATAATCCAAGTCTACTGAGAACAAACAACCGAAAGTACTTCGCTTTAAACATGATTCTTCACCTTGATACACGCCATATCTTTACTGTTAAAAGCTGACAGAATTAATAAGCACATGGGATAAAAACATAAACGAACTTTGGGGTTAGACCATGGCCTCTTCAAACACTGTTTAAGGTAGTCATGAAGTCACTTCAAGTCACTGTGTTTAGTAAAAAGGTTTTAGCCCTTGAGTTCTCTATTCAAATCCGATAACGCATTAACTTTATTTTTAAAGCAATATTTCTGGAAAGTGTGCAACCATCGGTATGCTTGAATCAGACATAAACTACCACTACTGACAGGATTTAAATTTTTCAATGGTGTCTGAAAGCACCATCTCAGTAGAGAGTCAGTTCCAGGCTCCAAAGAGCCTCTTTGATAAGGTATTATATCTGATGTCCGAATAAGCCAACGCAACCTGTCATGTATGACATGACAACACACGCGGTCCATCCCAGACAATTTAAACAAGTTATTGAATTCTTGATCACACTTACAGTCGCTAACAGTCCGAAGGCCTGGATGTGATTCTCGTTCAGTTATTAATAATAAAGAGGAAACAAACTAAGTTAACCTGTCTGACTTCGTTAGATAGATGATACCGATTCTTCCATATCTTCACTTGTTCTAGAAGTTAATAAACCCTCTTGAGCCCCGAACACCAGACCTGCATGGCATGTTCCATGTGAGGCCAACTGAAGGTCCGGTAGGTTGTACCGAGCAAATCCTTATCATTTTGATCAAACGTCCATCTCAGCACGAATAAATGTTTTTGCTCGTTTATCAATCTTCAAACACTGACGCTGAGTAAAGTAAGGAGGTCACCAGAAAACCGAGGTCCTTCTGCTTGCTGGTATGTGAATGGGGCTAACCATCAGGAAAACTCAGAAAGGATCTTATTTCTTGTTAGTCCTTCACTTGTGGAGCCTCGGGACCACAAACGTATCAACATTTAAATTGAGGAACCAATGAGTAAACCAGCCACTGAGTTGGTTAAGATTCTATTGAAGTCTGTGCCTACATGCGTCTGACTTAATGGCTCACTCGAGTTTGATATCGTCAGAAAACATGAGGGCGCTGCAATTCAGATTGTAAAGACAGTCACTAATATAGACACAAAAGAAAGCAGCGATCAGGGTTGAATTCGAGTCCCTAACGCAAACGATTACCGATCTCCTTGTAAGAAAATCTGCGTTCTATATCCACAGTTTGGCATTTATTCCAATTGAAGATGGTTTGTTTATAAGACATCCGGGTGGAATGCTGTGGAACACCGTCCCTATATCTGCAGAGATAACTTCAATCTCCAGTGCATGAGTCGACTCCTCAGTTGAGTGCAAAAACTGAAAAGGCAATAACGTTTCTCTCTGATGTGACGATAATTGTTAACACTGGTTCCGGCCCCACTCTCATATATCGGACAAATATTTGCTGTGTTTTATTCGACTGTCCGTCTCCCCAATTCAAATGACGAATTTGAGTTACGCGCCAGTGAATTGGAGAGCATAGTTGACAATCTCTTAACGATTTATCCGATATCCAGTCTGGACCCGACGACGCAGCTTCTTCGAGGTTCTACATCTCTGTTTCCAGGATGGCCTCTGAGAAAGATATAGATTTAGCACCAGGCAAACACTTAAAACAGGACTGCTGGCACTGTAATCTTAAAAACCGTTTTCCCAATAAAAATAGGAGGAAAGAATTGATCCAAGCTTTCGGCTTTCTTGTCACTTTCAAAGAGTTTGATGTAACTGTCATCCCGTACCATTTCATCTAGGTCCACTTTTTAATCAAATATGAATAGAAAGAAATAATATGTTTAGTTTTTCTTCAGCTTGCTGAATATTCTGTGATTCATAGTCTTTTCTTGCTTGACAGATCATTTTTGTGACAGAAGTTTGAGGTAAGGGAATTTCCTCGAGGTGTATTTTTGAGCTGGCTCTGTTGAATTTCATGAATTTCAAATTTTTCTTCTTCAACTGTCTGTTAACTTCTCTTGGTAACCAGACACAGGGACAATTTATTTTTGTCCCTTCACTGGAACACAATAAAAATCCAGTGACATCATTCTAGAGGATCTCCAGTCCTCCTCTGATCTAACTGTGAGCAGACAATCCCCATTCATAGATATCAACGCATTCCTCGGCATTTGAAAATCTGCTTTTCGTATATTTTTATACCCATTCGTCCTCAGCTAGCACTGGGACTAGAATTCATAATCACATATAAGCGTGTCCTGGTCCCACTTCCGATAGGCACATCGGCAAAAACTTCGTCATTGTTACGAAAGTCTTTCGTGAAAACTAGTTCCAGACAATTGACTCTCTATTTCTCTCTAAGTCTCCTTGCTGTCTTTGCATTCTGGCACCGAGCAATTCAAGTCTGCGATCCATAAGCTCTTCGTTCAAGGAACTGGTGGAGCCATCAATGGCTGGATTATGTCCATTGATTGCAGATAAAAGAAAGCTCCAGCAAACATCCTATTGGTAATTAGCTACTATCTTGAGGAATCGGCCGAGCTACTCATCAGGTGCACATGGCTGATTTGGTGGTCAGTTAACCATCAAAGATTCTCGATTTCTGAAGTGCTCTTGTTTATCATGATTCATATAAAAGGCATAGTGTGCTGTGGTTTCACTGCCATAATTCCTGACATCCCCTATGTGACTAATCCACCGTCCATTCTATATAATGCCCTCGGCGAAAAAAGAGGTATCCTTGCCTCAAAACCTTGACATCAAACATTTCGGCTTTGAGCGAAGGTTCTGTTACGACAACGGCATTGGGATTTCTTCATGAGAATATTGTCTTGCCTTCATCTATTTTCGAAACCAGACATTTCGCACTATTATAAGAAACCTCAACTTGGCACGTCCAGTTCCATTATCCCAACATTTCTGACATTCTCCTGGGATTTAACGCAAATAAATGTCAATGCAGATTGGGAAAAACGGGTTCCCCCAAACAATTACACTTGCAGGGTCATTAAATTTCTCAACGGATAGGTATTCTGGACAGTGCATAAGTGTTCCATCCTGGGTTTTAGAAATACTCTCGCACTTACTGGGAAAAAAAAATTTTATATTAAAGGTCCAAAGAGCCCCATCATTACAAACTTAGTATTGCGGTATAAATAAATACCAAGTGGATACTTGCTGCACTATTTGAGCAGCCATATTAACAGGAGAAATGAGAAATATGGAAGGCATATCCTATTCAGAATGATTTGCCATTTTTAAAACAATAGTCAACCATCTTTGACATATACGGTGAACTAAAAAAAAGCAGTAAAAAAAACTCCTACGGTTAAATCATAGGCGGAGTTCGGCGAGCCGCCAATTTAAAAAAATAGGGAGAAAAACTGCTTCACTAAAAAATTAATAGCTAGATGCAATGGGATAGTACTATGATGTTGCTGACAACGTATGACGGTTCGTAACGCTCCTTGTCGTGTGAGAGATAATATAGCAGTCAGAGCTACTGTTTATAACCACCAGTGGAGGTGAGAGAGCAGGAACTCATCGTGGAAACCGGGGTCAAAACGAAGAGGGGACAGTAGAGGTCATGAGATCATTATCGAGATGTGACCTTGCCGACTGCAAAGTCCACCAAGCAAAGAGGCAAAACCACCAGAACCCGCCATGATCATCAACTGAACCTGGAGACCATCGTCGGGGGTGCAAAATAGGAGGAAAGTATCAAGGTTGTCAAGAGTTGGCGATGCTAGTTTAAAAGGGGAGATGAAAAAGTGAATGCAAAGATTGACTCTGCAGAAGATGATGGAAATATAATAAGAGATCAATGTAATATCAAGGGAGCTGCCTCAAATACCAGAAGGACCCTTTTTCAAAATCTAAAAGTTACGAGTTTGGGAAGGAAACGGACAATAAGGACTTTATATCTTCCGAAGTTAAATGTTGCGTAATTTTGTTTTAAAAATAGCTAATGTGGACGATAACCTAAATTTACAGTGAAAGATTATTCCAGATGAAAGCATATTTGAAGGCAAAAAACTGAGAACGATTAGTTGTGGAGCTAAGGGTCATGAAATGATCATGGAGGAAATACGAGTGGCATTGGGGTGATATACCAGAGTGACAGCGTTAATTCGTGGGAGATTTGAGCAAGAGTTAACGCGGAACAGGAAGCTGAGACCGGCTTTGAGTCTTCTAACCCACAGACATTTAATGTTTGCTAACTGGCATCTATCCGTATAAGAGATACTGGATCGAGGAAGAGAAAATAGTCTTCGAGTAGAAATCCTCTGAACAATTTCAATCTGACTGCGGTCAGAGGAATTTATCAGCCCGGAGAGGGAACAGTAGTATTCTAGGAAAGAAAGATCAAACATGCGGTATAGGTTTAACTTTATTTCCGGAAAAAAAGAAATTATGTGATATAAACCACATATCTGTGCAGCCTTTGCAGAAATTCGATCTGCATGAGGCGATAATGCTAGCTTATTTGTGTAAATTGTACCTAAGTCTCTTATGATTGATCTTTCTAAAAGTGTACTATTTTGAAATACTAGGGAACCAGGAAGCTTGGCGGGGCCAAAACACATGAAACTACTCTTGGATGGAGAAAAATCTATCGGCCAAATAGAGCTCAAACGTGAGAGCATAAGTAGATCAGTGTTGATTTTATCAACGCAACTATTGGCAGTGTTTTAAGAAAACTGAATAAATGAACTTGAGATCGTCAGCGTAAACAAAATTTTGTGAATTTGTGAGTAAAGCTGAAATTTCGTTTATGTACAGAATGAAAGTGAAGGGGACCTAGAACCATGCCTTGAAAAATGCTAGTCGTTATCGGCTGAGGCGTCGAATAGCTATTATCTTCTAAGATCTTCTGGCTGCGGTTATACAAGTATGAACCAATGAAGTCAAGGAGAGGAGACCGGATGCCGAGGGCTTTCAGTTTCAGCAGAAGACGTCTGTGCAGTACCTTGTCAAAGGCTTTGCTCATGTGAAAGTAGATCACAACCACTCACTGTTGCTCATTACGAAGGAAAGTGACGAGTTTATGAACAGCTAAGTGACACACTTCGTATGATCTCCCATGTGGAAAACCATATCGCGAGTCGCTTTAGAGCTTATTTTTAAGCGAAATTGGGAAATTTGATTAAAAATAATTTTTTTCAAGAAGTTTTGTTAGAGCCGGGGTTTTTTAACGCCTCGATAATTATTCACGTCCGAACGAGATCCCGACTTGAAGACAGGAAGAATAAAATATGTATTCCATGAGTCAAGAAAGAACCCGTTTAAAAGATAAACTGAGAAGATATGGCTAAGTAATCGCGGAAAGCTCGGTACTCTCTCAATAACTGAGTTTGAAATACCGTCAGTCCCCGAAGAGTGCGAGTTTTATAGATGCATTATTTGCTAACGAAATAGTTCTATGGAGAAATCAATGCTGTTGATAACATTGAATGAAGATGCCTGAAACGTCGGAACCGGTTCAGATTCCATCGTTAGATGATTTGCAAAGAATACACTAAACAATTCTACCTTGCCAGAGTCTTCGAGAACGAAGTTCTTAGATTCATTAAGTAATGGCGGTATTTCATAACCTCGTTTAGAGCAGGATCGACGGCGGAACAGTTGAGAAACATATTTTGCAGAATTTGGCTCGCAGAGTGCGCAAGATTCCCTCTGTCTGTCACGTGCAAGTTGAATCTAAGAGGATAATTCAAAAATCTCTGCAATTCTTAGATATACAGATAACGAGCTAGCATATTGATCTTGTAACTGCTTTCTCAATTTTTTTTAATCTTGACAAAAAAAGTGAGGCACGGTGGATTTTGAAGTGTAGGGCTTGACAATTTTGGTTGGCACAAACTCCAGGATGTTATTTGAAACGAGTGTCATGAAGCCATGATCAAAACGTACCTTGCGTTGTTAAGGATCTGGGCATATCATATTCCAACGGTCTCAATATTTCTGAGCATTGCGCCCTGATTTTCTCCAAAGCACGTAGAACTGCCGGGTTCATACTCAGAAATTTTAAAACTATTGATATTAGACCGCCTTTATAAAATGTATGTTAGACCTGGCCTAGAATACTGCTTATTTCTATTTAGCCTTCTGCGCGCTAGCGAACGGAAGAAAATAGAATTGGCCCAGCACGTCTTCATGAAAAGAATTTTATCGTTGGAGCACCGTAATCTGTCATACCAAGAACGCCATGGGCTTATAAACATTGATCCCTTATGGTTTCGCCGAGTACAGAAGGGACTCTTTTTACTGTTTAAGCTTTTGAATAGTCTTACATTTAATCCCCTTACCACTGTGAGGCAGTTTTACCACCATCGGCGCAGCAGTCATCGCAATGTCTTTTTATTTCTTCCATTAGCTGACATAGTTAAGTATCGTCGATTCTTTTCGGTAAACGCCACAGCCATGTTAAATAAACTTCCCCATAATATAAAATCCAGTGAAGTTATGCTTTGTTCAAGATAACTATTAACAGTTTTTTTGCATTCAGATCAGTTACCAAGAATTCTGGGTGCCGACACGGAAGAATCTGTTTTCCTGTTCGACAGAGGGCATGGCATCTGAATCCGATCCCAGGTGTAAGCTTGAAGGATTTGCCACCGTCTCTGCAGCCTGCACCCGTTGACTTATTCGGCAGACAGTGAGCAACCGTCCACGGATGCACTCTTGCCTGGTGCAGAATCCCGGTTCCTAGCAAAGACAGAGAGACTGCAAACAGACTGCAATTGTGTTAGCCCTGCCTTGATCTGAACTGCTATCATCCGTACAGGTGGCAGTTTTTTTCTCTGAATAAAATGAAGATAGGAAAAACACTTATAATGATATATATTCAGGAGTTTTTCACTGCCAGCCTGATCCCCACTGAATATTTCATCTGACAGTGCCTGTTAAACCGGCATTAAATACAACTATTATTATTATTAAGTCAGGAAGACTTGCTGCGTCGTTCATGGAGAATAGATTCTGCCAGTCCAATGAGTCCCAAAAGTTTTCAATTAAGCTCATATCTGCGAAGTCAAAAGCATGATAGGTACGAATGGTGTTCGCCTTTTTTGATGAGACAGTTGGTAAGCAACAGGGAATTAATGTATGGTCTCATTGGAAAAGCCCTGCTTAAAATAAACGAGGAGGGGAGCAATTTTGTTTGTGAAAATCAGGTCTAAAATATTGTTGTCTCTCGTTAAAGAACGGACAAGCTGGGACCAAGTTGAAAAATTAATGGTTTATAGGAAAGGCTGAAATATGGGTGGACAAAAGTTTGAAATCCAGTCAATTTCAGGAAAATTAAAATCTCCAGCTATTATTTTAATGTTAACATTGGACTCAGAAACCAATTTCAAAAATTTAACAAAGTTTTGCATCATCATCGGATGATGAGTTAGGCGGGTTGTAAATGCATCCAAGAATCGCCTTTTGCCGGAGTGACAAGATAATTAAATAGGTTTATTGATTTGGCACTGCTTGGGCGTCGTCAAATCCTTAGAACGCAGGAAAAAAACCTAAAACAAACAACTCTTTTCATTAACAACTTTTGCTTTGGTTTGTTTGTTTGCTTAAAAAGCAGTGTTTGAAATGAAGAGTTTGTTTTAAGTAAAAAAACCTGTTTTCCAAGGTTTAGAAATAGCAAAATTTGAAGTTAAAACAGCTTTACAGAATTGGGATGAATGTATCAGGGTAAGAATGGTTAGAGTCAAGACTAGTCTGTTATTGACATTCAAGAGTATTCATTTGACAGAGGTTGAAACGTCTGTGGTCGATTCGAAGGGATAAGTAATTCCAATCAGATGCGAACGCAGTAGATTCCGGTGTAGGGTCTGCCGACTAATTAGACTTAGTTGACTGATTGCTAAAAAAGGTTAAAGAAGTTTAGGAACAGGAAGAGTTCAACGGTAAGAAACTTTCAATACAGTCTTCATATTTGTATTATATAACATAGTGTTGAATTATCTTGGATCTAGCTGTATGAAACAGCTAGTACCATTCATTTAATAAAGCGATATCAAAACCTAGGCGTGCGGCTCGTTGCGCATTAGAATTACGTTGAGCATAAATGATGTTAAAAATGGAATAAATATACTACTAACAGACTGAGATAAAAAATAATAAGTTTTGCAAGTTAGTTTTAAGGCAAATTGTTTAACAATCATAAAATTATATATAAAAATAAAGACGCTATCCAAAAACATTTAAAAATATAAAATTATCATAATTTTTTTAATAAGTTTTAAAAATTGAAAAAAATCTGCTTTTTAGATAATGGGTATATAAATCATAAAATTGAGAGCCGTTGCATATAGCTTGAGGATAGGTATTTATGAGTCTTGTAGGTCAGCTTTAGGGTGCATGGGTACTTGTTAGGGGCAGCACCACACAGCTTTCCATTTGTTTCGTACAGGTGGTGATTGCTCCTGTGGCCGCCTCTACCTGGTACCCAACTCTCGTCTGTGGCTCCTCGAAGTTGGGTTCTTCCCAGCGGCCACACCCCGGGCAACCATCACGACCGGCGGGCTAAACCAGGTGAGGGTCTCCGGTGTTGTATGTGCCTCCACACTCGGTATATCTGACTCCCGAACTTCCCACCTCCCCCCTCTCAAAAAAGTCCTACGGTGGGGGCGACAGCAACCCCGTAGGCGGCCAAGACTAACTCGGGTCGTTCTCCCACTAAAACAAATCCGTGACCCATAGTGGAGTTCGGCAGCCGTCTGGGATGGGCGAGCAGCCCTATTTAGGGATAGCACTGCTTGCCTCCTCGCGGAGGAAGGGGCTAGAAAATGTGCCCTAAAAATGCTGGGTCTCACGTCTTCTGCAGCCGGCCGCGGCTCGCAGATCGCAAACTACGCGGTCGTAAAATTCAAACAAACAACAATACCCCCGTCCCCATCGCCCTCGCCATACTCTCAAGGCTGCTCGGGTGAGTCCACTCACACTAGCAGCCTGGAATGTTCGCTCCCTTTTAGACAATCCTTGCGCATAGCCAGACAATAGGTATTTGTGAGTCTTGTAGGTCACTAACCACCAGCTATAGCTTGCCCATAACCAGATGGTATACCACATAACCAGACGATCAAATTTTTCATCTCTATGTGCATTGCAGGTCGTCGGAAGATGTTCATAAAAGGACGTCAAATAGCTACTCGTGGAGCTTCTGGCCTGAAATGGCTATCGCCGCAAAGTATGTTTGGATTTGCTTGACTTCTAGATGCACATACGGACTCATCGGGAGGACTCAGAATTGAAGTAGCTATCGCCGATAGTAACCGCCACGTTGTAAAACGCGTGATTCCCGAAGTTGGCGTTATCAGAGCGAAGCAGAGAATGACGTAGCATCAAATGGGAAGTGCGTAAATGAAGCTTTAATATAGAGAAGACAACTACCACAACGCTCACTAGTACGGTCTTGACGGTTAGGAGATCATACTGGTCTATGACAAGCAAAGAGTCGGAAATGAAGGGATGAGCCCAAGATTCAATTTCACATAAAACATCAGGCATTAAATCGAAAGCAATGGCTCTCAGTTGGGCCATCTTATTTATTACAGATCTATCATTACGTAATCTGACATCTAGGGTAGTTCGAGTATCCAAACTAGGGTAATCGTTATTAATTTTAAAAAATGTGGAGGTGGGTAATTAAGTTGGAAGTTATTGTGGCTTGGAGGGTAATTGCCAACTGCGCCATAACGATTGGTATATGGAACGTCATTAACAAAAGCCTAAGAGGGATATATAAAAGGTGTAGGTATAAAACTTGCCGGTATCGAACAACGATACTGGTTACGACCGGGATATGCCTGTTGGTAGTTAAAACGGAATGACGGGAAGTTAGATGGAATAAAGAGGCTAGTGGGAGAGGGCAAGCAGCTATAAGAATTAGGTGCTGGAAAGTCGTGTCTTGTACATCGGTGAACATGGTTAGTGTTATTTGCCTGCTGGAGAGGCTTGGTTAGTTTTGAAGAAGGCATTATGCGATTACTGAGAACTACGCTATCTTGCTTTTCGGTTCGGGTTAGATTTACGTCTTTGGACAACCTGCCTTAGGTGATGTAATTGGGAATATACGATGAACCGTGGGGTTATTGGGGCGAGCTAGCTTGTGGAGAGTTAAATAAGTTGTCTTTAAATTCATTTGATAGCGGATTTTGTATTTGAAGAACGTTAATTATGCGACGTGGCTCGGGAAATTTCACGGAAAGGTCTGAAGAACTGCGTTTAAGAGAGTAAGCTGTCAGTCTAAGTGTTGTAGACGGGTAAGAAGGTATTAATGCGTTAGATGGGGTTGTGGACATTACAAGGGGGCTGAAAGCACCGGAAATTGCATTATTTGGCCGCGGGGGAAACGAAGTAGAAGGTGGAATGGAGAGGATGACTGAACTGGACATCTGAGGAGATGAATTAACCAGTGCATTGACATTAGTGGAAATACGACCAGACTTATGAATATTAGGTTGAGAAATTTATGATAGGAAGGACCCATTTCTTCGCACCATTCGTGTAAGATCTTAACAAAGGAATTATTTTGTCATTTCCAAATAGCGAGAAGTGTGACCTCGATGAACAAAGATTGAGTCCACCGCAAATGTTAAATACAATTTAACCAAGATAGGTGAAACCACCCGAGTACAAAAAGCCCATAGCAACGTCAACTGGGCGTCTGTGTATGGGAGCATTTTTTAGGAGAAATTTATGATAACGATACTGTCTGTCAAAATCCTCGCTGGCGACCAAGTGACAAGTGAATTGAGACGTCTGCAATCCTGCGAGGGAACATCAGATATGTTACCATCGAACAGGTTGCCGAGTATAGATAAAATAGATCCAAACTTCATCATGAAGTCATTGCAGTTCTATAAAGCGTACAGATCTAGCTGTTTAGCTTTAACTATGGGTTGTAAATTTGAGTCAATGTTGAAACTGCTAGGTGTAGTCAAGCAACGTTTTGGTCCCGATGCATGCAGTTTACGATAAATTGAGGTTGTTGGTTTCATCTTTCGTCGAAAATATGAGTACGATCTACGCAGGATACGCAGGGTAAAATAAACTTATGCTGATGAATATTTAAAACCGGTTGATGTGATGATAATAAAAATAGTCTGTGTAAATAAATTTTTATTGGCAAATTGATAATGTTTATGAAATTTCAACCTAAATTCGATGTAAGCGCTTTATAATTCTACTTTTTCTACGTGGATTTATAGGGACGGCAATTGAGGCTAAGTCGGTTGAAGCAGTGTGAGACTGAATATTTCAAACTATTGTAAAATATATCAACCACAGGTATTTGTAGTTGCCTAAAGGCTAGAAATGCAAAAAATTATGAAACACCATAGCCAATAAATATAGCAAGAAACAAATAAATCCGTATATAAATAAATCCCTTTATTCCATCTAACTTCCCGTCATTCCGTTTTAACTACCAACAGGC